>WOFM01001522.1:0-19628 GCA_011428145.1 Ericerus pela | reverse complement strand
CGAATCTAGGATGATAAAACAAGGAGGGTTTCTCCTGGGAATGTTCTAACGAGGAGGGCTACTCCGGTGCCTATTCCGTTTCTGCCTTATGTATTTTCTGGAAGAGATCGGGATGCTTCGAAAGAAGACTCTGAACATCGTGGCAGAATATTCATTCTTATACATCCGATGAAGTCCTCGATGGCCAGACGTGGAGGTCGTCATCCATACAAGAATGTTTGAATTTTGAACTTCAGTGAAAATAGTTGGTGATTAAAATTATTAATTATTAATTAACATCTTAGAATATAATTTTTTTCTTATTCACAATTTGATAAATTTCATTTTCTTCATTTTATTTGATATGTGTGCACACTTTTTATTAACATTTAATTTTCATAATTCTTCGTATATAATTTTTACATGCCCTTTTTTCTTAAATTTAATCGATGTTCCTTTTGTATTTGTTTCCCTTGGTTTGAGATAATTGGATGTTGATGGTTGAAGATAAACGTAAAGATTTTTTAGCCTATGGGGTTTTTTCTAGGTCTACCTGGTTTACGTTTCATGGCTTTTTCTATATCAGATTTTGCATCTTCGTTATTTTCTTCTTCTGATACTTCTTCTAATGTAGGTTTTTCGTAAGATTTTTTATCCTTGGGAATTTTAATATCTTCAATTTTGGAATATATTTTAATTTCTGGAGGGATAATATCTTCGTTGGTATTGTCTTATCTTTGGTAGTAGGGAATTAATCTTCTGACATGAAGATTTTCTTCTGTCGGTGGTAGGTTTTTGTTCGTATACTGTACTGGATAGTTAAGATCTGAATTATTCTTCATTATTCTGAATGGTCCTTCGAACTTGAATTTGTTCTTCGCAACGTTTTTACTTTGTCAAATTAAAACTAGGTCATTAGTTTTAAATTCTCAAACTACTTTGTTTTTGTTGTAGTTACGGGAATTTATATCTGCTGCTTTCTGTTTTAATCCTGCAATGTTATTTTTCGTAGTCTGCAAATTATCTAGAACGTATTGACGTTCAGTCATTGGCTTTGTTGTTGTTATCGCGTATTTGTTTTCTATCGTTGTTCGTGGATTATATCCGTGAAGAAAGAAATATGGAGAGACATTGTTGAGGTAGTGTATGGGTGATGAATTATACGCATACACAAAGAGTGTGTCAATCCATTCTTCTTCTGTTTTTGGATTATACTTAGTTAAGAATTTTTTTATTATGCCATTAGTTCGTTCAACTAGTCCTTGTGTTTGTGGACTATATGCAGATGAGTGTATTATTTTGATGTTATTTTCTTTGCAGAAATTATGTACGAGGTCGTTCCTAAAATGTGTGCCATTGTCACACGATATTATTTTAGATTTTCAGTGTGTCGTCATAATTTGTTTAATAAATTTGATGACACTTTGAGCGTTAGGATGTCTCACAGGTTCTACAATGCAATGATATATCTTTTTTTGTAGTCGTCAAATTTTCCTACGAAATCTATTTCAATGTGGGAAAATGGATCGAATTCCTTGATAGGAGTTAGTTTCATCATTCCTATTTCTTTCGGGTTTTGTTGGTTCATTTGGCATTCGTGACATGAGTTGATATAGTCATTGACTTTTTTGACTATGTTAAGCATAAAATATCTTGATTTGATTTTTTCCAAAGTTTTTTTTCTTCCAAAATGTCCTCCATTGATGGGATCATCATGAATTTCTTTCAAAATGCTATTAGTTAATGCATCAGGTATAACAGGTACATCCTGATATGGATTACTATTTTTTGATTTTTTCTTATAAATAATATCTTCTTTTCCTAGATAATATTTATGTGCATGTCTTTCTATCTACTTTATTAGTTGTCTATCAAAAACAAAGTCTTTTACAAGAAATTTGTAGTCTTGTCCCCAGTAATCATCTAACTGTTGATAATCAGCTAGGGTTTCTATAGGAATATCTTTTCCATAAACTAATGTTTTTATTTCTCCTTTTTTAGGGATTTCATTTTCTTTAATTCCATCTTTATTTTTTCCTGTTATTGGGTTGAAAATGTTTTCTTCTTTTTGTTTTAAATTTTCTTCTTTATTTTTTGGAATTTCTTCTTTTTCAAAATTTTAATTTTGATAGGTTCTTTTTTTGTAGCATATGATCTTGTTATGACATTAACATTTTTGTCTTCTTATTTTTTTTTTTTATTAAAAATTGTCCTAATTCGAAACATAAGGAATTGTTATCCTTTTTGAATGGTCTAGACAAATAGTCTGCCATTACGTTCTTTTTTCCTGATATATGCTTAATATCGAATGTGAATTCTCCTAATTTTGATACGAGTCTTGCTAGACGTGGTGATGGTGTTTTCATCCTATGTTGGTAGGTTAAAGGTTGATGGTCTGTGTAGATGATAAAGTCTGTTCCTAGTAGGAAAACTCTGAAATTTTGACATGATTTTGTTATGGCAATCATTTCTAAGTCAAATGAGCATAGATGTAGTTGACATTGTTATAATTTTTCTGAATAATATCCTATTGTGTATTTTTTTCCAGTTGTAGGGTCTATTTGACCACAAACTGCTCCTACAGCTTCTTTAGATACATCAACTTCTAGAAATGTTGATGCTTCTGGGTTGTTAATTTGGAGAACTGGTTTTGATAGGAATATTTTTTTCATTGTATCAAAACATTTTTGATGTTCTTCTTTCCAGTCTATTTTTTCGTTAGGCTTACTGTCTTTTCCTTCTAAGATTTTCATGATGGGTAACATTTGTTTTGTGAAGGGTGGTATCATTTTTCTGATGTATCCACACATTCCTATAAATCTTCTTACTTCATTGAGTGTTCTTGGTGGTCGTATGTTTTTTATAGCTCCTATGTTTTTTGCTAAAGGTTCTAATTTTTCATGACCTATTTTATGTCCTAAAAGTTCTATCGAGTTTTCTAAGAAATAGCTTTTCTTGGTTTTTACTCGAAAATTGTATTTTTTTTAATCTTTTCAAGATTTCTTATGTGTTTTCTAAATATTCTTCAAAAGTTTCTCCGAATACACAAATGTCATCTATGTATACTATGAGTTTTTTCCATTGAATATCGTGAAATATTTCTACCATTGCTTTTTGGAAGACTGAAGGGCTTAAGCTAAGTCCTTGAGGCATGCAATTAAATACATATCCTACTCCTTCGATGTTGATTCCTGTTATTGGTTTGGATTCTTCGTCAAGTGGTAGATGAAAGTATCCTGAATTTAAATCTATAATAGAGAAATATTTTTTGTTTCGTAGGTGTGGCCATATAGAGTCTATTCTAGATACTCTAGTTCTGTCTTTTTTTATTTTTCCATTAACAGCTCTGTAGTCTACTAATGGTCTGTATGAACCGTCGGGTTTCCTTTTAAGGAACATGGGTGATTCATAGGTAGATGGTTGTCTTTTTAATACTCCTGCTTTTTCTAATTCTTCGATTTTTTTTCAGTCATTACATTCTTTCTTTATATGCCATTTTGTAATTTCTTCGTACCACAGGTTTATCGTCTTTTAGATTTATATGTACTGGTGGTACTTTGGCTAATGATAAGTTTTTTGTTGAATGGGTGAATATATGTATATAATTTTGTAATTTCTCTATTACTTTAGATTTTTGTTCTGGAGTTATGGTATTTGAAATTTTTATTTCTATTCCTTTTGGGTCACAAAGTTTTGTGTGTGTGACACATATTTTTTGTTTTTTGGGAATTTTGTTAACTACATATCTTAACGTTCCTAATACTTGATTTTTACGTATCCTTTTTGTGTTAGACGTAGGGTTATATACTTTAAAAATTTCCTCATTTTTAATAATTAACTTTGTTTTATTAATAAATTTTTCATTTGTTAAAATTTCTGTAAATGGAGGTAAGGTTTGTAGATATATCGTCTCATAAGGATTTATAATATAATCTGTATTGGCACGTAATAATGTTACTTGTTCTTCTTCTTTTCTATTAATTAATAATTTTTTTGGAATTGATATTGATATGGTTTTATCTTCACATGGAATTGAAAATTTTTCATTGGAAAAATCTATCATTGTCCTATATTTCTCTAGGAAATGGTAACCTATAATGATGTTTTCGATTAGATCCTCTACGATATATGCTTTGATCGGAAATGAACGTCCTTTAAAGATAATTGGAATTGTTGAAACTCCTTTTAGTTTGAGTTGAATTTCATTTGCTGCATATAATGTATCGTAAGTAGGTTCTAACGTTACATTTTTTATATATTTTTGATGTATGAGTGTTGATTCTGCTCCACAGTCGATAAGACCATAGGTATCAATACCTAATACATTGCACAGTAGGTACAAACGACATTGGATTTCGTTTTTTCCACTTGGTGCTATAATTGTGATGTTCGGTTTTTTTGGTATTTTCATACTTTTTCTTGACATTTCCGATTTGTCAATTAATTTAGGTGGTGGTTCACCTGCTTCCCATACAACATGATGTTGGTTTGTTGCCGGGGCATCTACTAGTTTTTTGGGACAGTAGTGCTCTGTTGTGCGTAACTAATAGCTGGGATGTTATTCTGTGGTTTTTGAATAACATTCTGGTTTTGTGTAGTACCTTGAGTATTCTGGATGGTACGTACATCATAGGAATTTGGTTGTTATAATTTTGATATTGGGGATAATTATTATAATTATTAAGATAATATCCTCTTTGAAATCTATTGTTTTGATTTCTAAAATTATTTCCTCTGTAATTTTGATTCAGAAAATTTTGATTTTGGTTTGGAGGTTGGGAGGGATAATTATTATTATAATTATTATAATTATTTCCATTATAATATCCTCTTCCTCTACTTCTTCCTCTGAAGTTTCCTCGGAAATTATTTCCTTGATTATTAAATTTTGGTGATGGATTAAAATTATTGGAATTATTTTTTTGAGTCATAATTGCTGCTGTTAGTTTCTTGATTTCGGCAATTATATTAGGTTTCTCTTTTTCTTTGGATTTTTCTTTCTCTTCTTCATTGTCTTCATCATCATCTTTCTTCTTTACAGCATTAATTTGTTTTTTTGAAGATGTTTTTATTTTTTGTAATTCATTATTTACTTCTGCCATCGGTATTCTGTAGGTTTGTAATTGTTTTTTTATTTTTTCTAATTCTGAAGCGAAAATAGGAACTACAGGTATTCTTGTTTTATACTTACAATATAGATAATCATCGAAAGCCATGTGTAATGCTTGTAGGGTTTTAGGTTTTGCTTTGACTATGTGTTCTCTTTCTTTTTCTCCTATAGATCTGTAGATGCGATCTATAATTCTTTCTTCTGTGATGTCTAATTCCATTTCTTTTAGAATATTAGACACAAATATTACAAAATCTACGAAATCATCGTCTCCTCTATATAGACGTTTAAATAACCTTTTTCTTAATTGAGGTTTTGTTTTTCTAAAAATTTCTTCTAGTTTTGGTTTTAAAATTTTCCAATTTATTAACGAATCATCGTCTGAAATTAATTCGTTAAAAATTATTTGTGCATTTCCTGTAAATGCAATTTTGATTTTTTTCATTTTTATGGCATCAGCTGTCCATCCAAAAGCTTCGCATTCGTTTTCGAATTGCTTTAGGAATGTTTTTATATTTTCTGAAGATGTGTTCGAAAATGTTGAAGGTCTGATATTAGAATTTATTTCGTTAACCATTTTTATTTTTTCAGGTATTCTAAATGATTTGTTTATATCTTTTGGAGGTGATATTAAATCTATTAGAGATTCTTGTGAACTAATCTCTACTGTTTCTTCTTCAGGTTCTGTTTTAGATTCACTTGTTAATTTAAATGTGTTGTTTTTATCACAGGTATTTGATATTAATTTTATGGCTTTATTTTTAGCTTCACGATTAATTTTTAAAGGTGATATTAAATCTTTTATGTTATCTTTTTTAAGGAGAGTGTTAATTATAGGATATGGATGAGATTGGATAAAGAGACTGATGGCTAATTGGATTTCTGGTCTAGAATTTTCTGAAGGAAAGGGTTGAGGATTTATATTTGACTATAGATTTTTTAAATCTTTGTTTGTTAAGGATGTAATCCAGTTTTTAGCTTTGAATGAAGGTGTGCTTGCAGTTACTTGACTATCCCAATCTTCATTGTGCATGGGTTTAATTTTTGTAAACTTACATGATTTTGTTGTTTCTTTTGTTTCCACAGGTGTTTTGGATTCTGAACATGGTTGATGACTGCACGTTGGCACTTTGAACTGTTTCCTTGGACAGCAAGATTTATTATGGTCCCAAAAATTTTAAATTTCTTTTGAAAAAATATTTTTTTTTTATTCTGCACATTAAATGCGCAAAAATTTTTTTTTACACTTTTTGTAAATAAGTTCAATAAAATTTTTATAAAATTTCACACTTTTTTAGACTTTTCTTTGAAAAAACAAAACACAGGATTTTTTATGTTTGGGCGCCGATATTTTGTAAGGAGAATATTGGTTACAAAATAATTAAATACTCGTAAATGTTAAAAGGTTGTATTAAACAAGATATAAAACAGTGAAATACTAAAAATAAGTTACGTAAGAATAATAAGTTTAACATAAAAGGTAAAGATGATAAGGTAAAGAAGAGATAAAATGTACATAGTTACATGAGTTTTTATAGTTAGAAGTTTTGGGAGGAGAATATGGCGATTTCTTGGAGAATGGAAATGGTAGTGATATGATTGGAGAGTTATGACAATACAAGTTTAGATATTGTCCAATAGGAGTTTAAGGAAATGACATAAATGGTGATTTTGGGTATTTGCAATATCTGCAGAATGGTTTCATAGAAAAGAGTTGTTATGAAAAGTGTGTTTATGTTTGTTTATAAACATTGAAAGTAGAATAAATGAGTCAGTAAAGGCAAGTGAAGACTTGTTTACATGATGTCAATATAATGAGAATTGTTTTAGGTGATTGATATATATGTGAAATATATATATATATATATAAATAAGAGAAATATTATGAATGATACGAAATTATCATTACACCCACCTGGCTATGGATTTTCTTGGCCCAGCTTTTTCATAGAATTGACATAGAACTAAAAATTTAATCATGGTATTATAAACTGTAATATTCATAAAAATATATATAAAAATGAAATCATCGTGTGGATAATATTCTGACAACTATAAAATAATTTAAATGTATGGACCCAAAAATACGTATTGTAAGGAAAGATTCAAAAGATGACAGTAAGGATGGGGTTGACAAAGTAAACTAATAAAACAATAAAAAAATAGAAGGAAATGATCCTTATAACAAACAGAATGCATATGGGTGAAAAAATTATTTTTTTTAGGCATTAAAATTGAAAACATTCATTTAGAGCTTATGCTTTTCTGTTCTTATGATTTCCATTTTCACTCTGTCAAAAACATGAGGATTGTTGTTTTACTTATTATTGGTATTATGTTTGAGTATGTACACGATCAGAGGTTCAGAACAATTCAATAATAATTTTTTTTCAGCTTTATTCATCCATTGAGCTTCTGTATCAACCAAACAAAAATTTTGTCACTGGTCGGAGTTCAAATTCACAAACAAATAATAGAATAATTTTTTTCCAATCATATTTTTTAAATACGTTGATGGAGGTACTTAGTGAGAAAAATGTGAGAAACTGATTTCTGGTGAATGTTTCATCCCCCTCCAACTGGAGTAACACATGGGTTAAGATTGGTGCGTTTTTTATTGTGCATTAATGGAAAGCTTGGGTTTATTTTTCTTTTCATTTTTAACCTAAATAATGTTCTTTATTTGTCTACACTAAAATACAAATTAATAAATTTAATGAACAAATAAAATTATATTTATATTTGGATGTACTGAAGTAAGTATAGAAAAAATTTTATATTAAAGAACAAAAAAAAAATTAAGGTCAAGCTTTTTGAATTTTGAATTATTTTATATGAATGCCTTGAAAAATGAGTTGAAAAATAGAGAATTCAGTTTCAAATTTTTACTAAATTTTTGATTTGGAATCTTCAAGTATTTTGATTATTTTCTTCCCTATACAAATGTATCGAAAAATAATTTTTTTTTCAAATCATAGAATGGTTTTTACAAAGAATTAAATTATTCAGAAAGCTCTATGTAAATAAACTAAATTATACTGTCTTAACAGGCTCCACAAAAGTTGTCACATTTCTGAACCACTTAAACCTTGCAAAATAACAGGAACCACTTAAGTATATACATCAAATTGTATGTCGATACTGGCGCCTCTAGAGTGAGAAGCATTCAACTAGACAAAAAGTTGCTAGATGTAAAACATACCTATGTGGATCCGCAAAATGTTCTTTGAAACTGTTATTATGACTTGACCAATCATATGAGAAAAAATCTGAGAAGTCCATCTGATTGGTGAGACAAAGATGAAGAAGATGATGTAAAAAAAAACATATATACAACACCAGTTATAAGGCAAAACATAAGTGGATCTGAAAAAACGTATGTGGATCCAAAAATGAACCACTTACTACTATGGTAAGTAGCGTTTTGAACCACATAAGTATGCTGGGCATAAGTATGTACATATACATATGGTATTATGTTATAACATTACATCATTTCCTGTCTCCATAAGGTGATAAGAAATGATGCAGCACATTTATTACAGGGCTGTGACATCACCAAGATCCTTATCAGGTAATTTGTAGCAGTCTGTATAACGTATCTTACTTGTACATACATACAGGTAAAAACATACAAACATACATGCATGTAATTATGCAATGTCTTAGAGACAAATATAAGCCAGCCTTTTGGCAGCAATTGTCATTGAGAGGTACGAGCACCTATACCTCATACGAGTATTGTCCCCACATAGAAGATAGTAAGAAATAGGAAAACTAAATATAAAAGATAATAGACAGTCTAAAAAATATACCAAATTAATGCCTTAATTAATAATCTAAATGATGGAATTAAGAATTTTAAAATAATAAAAAAGAAACAAAACTAGTTTACAATAAGAGTCCTCAATAATTCATAAGAATGCCCAATGAAAATAAAGGAATTAAATAAAATAAAAAAGAATTATGAGAATCATAAAAAGAATCGGCTACTAAAACAAAAGAAGCTAAAAAGAAAACGAATTTAAGAAACTGACAAAATTTGAAATAAAGGAGAATCATTGCATAATAAATCAGTTGGATAGCTGAAATAAAAAATAAATTTAAAAAATTTTGAAATAAATTTATTGGTCTAAAAAATTAAGAAATCAATTTCAAGGAAAACATTATAATTAAAAAGTAAATTTTGAAAAAGAAAGAATATTGCCCAATAAATTGATCATATTGCCTAAAAAAGTCAAATAAAGACACATGTACATATAAGGAAAAAATCAGGACAAGGAAGATAAGGAAAAACTGTCCTAAAAATGACAGATAAACAAAAAATAAAATTAATGTTACCATAATAATAAAATTAAAGTCGACGTTTATATTATATTAGAATTATGAAGAAAAATAAAACGTGTAGAATAAGTCAAACCCCTAAAATTGTAAAGAAACTTTAAATATAAGGAAACTTCATGGAAATCAAGCCAAAATAAAGTTAAAAATGAAAACTGGTGATGAAAAAACAAAAACTTATGGTGATATCAAATAAAAAATTTTGATAAATCACAAATTGAATCACAAATGTGAAGGAAATATTATAAAATAAAAACCTTAGTTTAGAGAATAAAGCAATAGAAAACTAAAATAAGTAGACAATCAAAATTGTTGAAATCATAAGTATAGAGCAAGATTTTGAGATGTTAAAATTCAAGCCTAACAAAATAACTTATGTCAAAAGTAAAATTCAATTAAATATGACATGCAGATAAAATTGAGAAAATCAAGTAATATGTAAAATCATTACAATTTTAAAATTTATATGCGTATGTTTTTTTTTTATGTATAATAAGACATTTCCTTCATGAACATCCAAATTTACTTATTTTTGATAGTTAAAGAAGTGAAAAAACACAATTATTTCATTATATAAAAAACTGTTAAAAAAAAACCTTTTAGAAACTAAAAATTTACAATTTGAAATTTTTAAATATGAATAACTTTACAAAACTAGTATTATATATGTGGGTGTGTGCATATATAAATACAGTACACCACAAAAAAATGGAAGGCAGAGGGTGTTCTTTGTGTACATAATTATGAGTGTGAGCCTAGCTCAATAAGAAATTTGTCATTACAGACAAAATATAAAGCCATGAGTGCTAAAAGTTAGTTTGTGGACTATACGTCCACTGGCTAGCTGGATGATCAATGAGTGTGTGAATCACTTGTTCGCCTTTGATCACCCATTGCCACACCACTTTTGTCCTTGTAAGTTTCCGAGGAAATTTACAGTGTCCAATGATATCAGTCATCTGGGTAGGTTCCTATGTGGAAGCCTCTTGGAGAATGGGTTTGGGGTCCTTGACTTACTGAATTTTTCATTCTGTTTCAGCTCATTGTAGAAGAGGTTATGAGTGTGAGCTTCATGTTGTGCATGGCCTCCACCTTTCTTGTCAATGCTGGGATATTTCTCCTGTTTTTTACAAACAGCTGGGGGACTTTGATGTTGATTACGTTGACAAGGTAGATTATCTATTTTGGGTTTATGCCAACTACAAGAAATTGAAAAATAAGTTAAGTTGTCATTTATGTTATTCATTTGCACAAAATGTAGAGTAGAATTAAAACTATACTGTAGGCATAGAACTTACATTGTTGGTAACTTCTTTATCAGGATTGTTGATGTCTGAGTCTGAGTTAGATATAAATTTTGATTCTTTTTTTTCAGCCCGTTTGGATTTTTTTAACTTGCTCTTTTCAAGTGTTTTGAAATCTTGGGATGTTTTCCCTTCAAATGTTGTTTTAAATTTGTTGTATTACTAGCTGTACAGATAATTATCTGTATTTCATTTGCAGAACATAAATCACAACTAGCTTGCCAGAGATTTAATTTAGTGTAATGCCTCCAAAATTTTGACATGACTGCAATTACAATTTTACAAATTTTTTCGTATTTCATTCTTCAGTAATCTGTTTTCATGTCATTTCAATTTCACAAATATAAATAATAAATATTAAATAATCATTGCCCAAATACAAATTATTTTTGATTATTTTTAACAAACAATAATCATAATTGATTGCGATTAATTAGAGGAAATAATTGATTAAAAAATCAATTTAATTAGAGAAAAAAATTGATTATTCGAATAAACAGATTAATAATCGGCATCACTGTTTGGATCATATATCTCAAATTTTTAAAACCAACTTCTGCATCATATATAATCATACTTTGCAGGAGTTTTGAAATCATTGTTCAATTCCTTCCTCATTGACATCCTTCATATTTATAGGCCTCAGGTAAACAATAGAGCTAAGGAGTCGAGTGGAGGCCTAACTGGCAAATTGATAGGCTGATTGAAACAGCAATTTACATCATTGTAGGTTAAGTAGGAGGTGATTTATGGCAGAAATAAATAGTTGAAGGTATGTTTTTTGAATTTTGTGAACCTCAAGGTACTTGATGCATCTTGGCAAGCTGATTCCAACACCACATTGCTTATTATTGTAGCATAATTAGGAGGTGTATTAGTGGCAAGAAATTGTTCAAAATTTATTTTTTAACTTTTATTGCTCCCAAGGGCATATGATGGATGTGATTTCTCATCAGACCAATGCGACTTATCATTGTGAGCATTTTCATATCAAATTTGATAATATCACTCCATTAGGGAGAAGATATTATTTTTCAAAACAATGTTACATTTTAATTTTTTTAATTCTATTGGGCGTGGAAGTGTGTACCCATAGGAGACATTTTTCGAGTTTTATGATTTAAAAATGTTTTTTCATATGTAAAGAATAAATTAGTCATTTCCTGCAGTGCTGGTCAAGGAATAAGGTATTCCTCAAGAGAGACTGAGATCTATCCTCCTGTTGTTGTTTGTGGGTTAAAGGGGTTGAGATCATTCATTCAGAATTCATACGAACGCATATTTATACTAAATACAAAGACAATTGCAATTGGGACAAATTAAAATGCCGTCTACACAGAATCTCAAAAAGATATAGTATCTTATTCGAATCTCTCATCGAATCAAATCTCGCACTGATACAAGATTTTTACCACAAACCAAACGATTTATGCAGTAAAAGAGAAACTGTAGTGACAAAAGTCAGAGACATTTTCGGAGAACTTCTCTCGATATGCTGTAGAGTATTAACCTACAGAGATGGACAATCACTCTTAGACAACGAACATTCCCTCAAATCCCAATATGATATTCTCAAATCAGCAGTATTAGAAGATCATTCAACTCTACTTAACATCACAGAAAATTTAAAATCCTTCACAGAAAACTTTCAATATTTTTACGACGATTTCTTTCATGTAAAGAAATATCTAGAAAATACTCTAAGTCAGTTCAACGAAGAAAATTATATTATTGGTGAAGTTACCAATTACAAAAATTCAGTACGAAAGTACTATAATTCTTACCTTCAACATTCCATGAAGATAAGCTACGTGCTTAATGCATGTAAAGATCACAACTTACCATCCTCAATTGTATCAACTGATACACTCAAGAAGATCTACGTAATCTCAAACCCCTTTTATTGAAAAACAACATTGAATTTACCATTCCCGAACACGATTTTCTCAACTATCATCATCTAGATCTTATCAATTGTCATGTTCACAATGATAATCTAGAAATTGAACTTAAAGTTCCCATCAAACAACTTAATGCTATTTTTTCAGCATATAAATTCATTCCCCTAACCTTCAGATCTCACGATGACAATCTATGCTCATGGGATCAAGAACCTTCTATTATTATCCATAATTCAGAAGGTAATTCAGTACGATATATCTCAGGAACAGATTTACATTACTGTAACCCAGAAAAACCCCTATGCTATCTCCCAGATAACAGAGGTTCAGATAAAGTTTCTTCATGTGCTAAAACCTTATTCATTAAAAAACCCTATGAAGAACTTATAAAATCATGTATTTTCAGATGCGAAACCAATAATAAGAAAATCTTAGTTCACCAATTTTCCCAAAATAAATTTGCCATCACTAATCACAATTCACTTTCTACATATGATATAGTTTCAAATGAACTTAATATCATAAATATCGAAAATAATCTTCGAGGAACCATCCTATTGACAGTACCCTGTCACATCAAAGTCTTAAATAAAGACACCAACGGATATTCAGAAGTTATCATCCCTCCAGGATTTCCTTGCCCCCTGGATATGTCCAATGATGTAACCATTGAACATCATATTCCTTCATTATGGACAAAACACGATGTAATCGTAGATTCCAACATTAGAAATACTATAGCATTACCTAGTATCAATGCGTATAACCCCTACTGGACCATGTATGTTCCACATTTCTCACCTATAACCCCAACCAACAAACTCCAATATAAACTCAATAATTTAGAAATAAAATATCATAAATTCAGTGAAAACAGTTCTTTAACTTTAATCCAACTATTTGTACTAATATGGTTAAGTTTAAATACTATTATTATAATAATTTTATTATATCTATTTTTCAATTATATTAAGCAACCAATACAAAGTCAACATGTAACTCAGTTACTAAATGAATTAACAAGCCCTATAAAAACAAAAGCTCAAAGCTTAGATGAAGAAATTGTAATCAAATGAAGAAAAAGAATAATGTCAAATTTATATATATATATATATATGTGCCCAGCATACCTAAGTGGTTCACTATTTATAACAGACTTATGGTCCTCCACTGAAAATAATGATGATAGGCCTGTATATACGGAATATATAGTTTCACAGTGATCAACTTAGTAAAGGCAACCCCCGAGGGGTAAGACATTAAAAAATTTTTGGGCACCCACAATTTTATAAACAAAGTAGACTTAAGTGGCTCCAGAAATGATACAGTACTTATTGGGCTCCGAATGTATGTAATAAATAGGTTCAACAGTTCTACATGGTTCCTGCACAGTTGCCAAACCTAATATATTCTTAATGGAACCACATAAGTCCTACTATACTTGTTGTTGTCTGCATATTTGGAAAATGTTGTTTTGTTTAGCTCATATTTAAACTAGAAATTGGTAACAACCACCAAAACGTGCATTTTTTCATCAGTAGTAGGTTTATTAAGTGTTCATTCATGGTTTCATACAGCTCTTTCACAGTGAAAAAGTTCACCATAGGTTTAGGATTTTCATTAGGGTGATACACTACCATTGTTGGTGAGTTGTGGCTAAACTCTAAAAAAATGTCTGTGTTGATTATGGCCTACAATTTTGTATTAGTTATGGCCCATGTGAAAGAATAAATTACATCCCAAATATAAATTCATTATGAACAATAGAAGCTAGGCAGAAAGCAAGCTTTGTGTTACTTTATTTATGAAGCTATATCTTATTAACCTGTATTTCATTTTATTCAAGTCTGTCTTTCTAATTGCAAGTCTGATGGATATTTTGTGCGTATTTGTTCAGTATTTCCTGAGAAAATTAAAAAAGAAAAATTTCTAGAAAGAGGTTTTTTCAAGATTCTGAGAAAACTAAAAAACAGATAGGGCTGAAATTTTCACGAAAGTTAGTTCTCACATATTCGCAGATTTGATGAATGTTTGTTGTATGTTCGTGTAGGGGTTGCCAAGAAAAATGTAAAAAATATAATTGCTGGGAAAATGATTTTTCATAGATTCAGAGAAAACTATTGAAAGAATAGGGCTAAAATTTTTATGTGTGTTAATTATTATAATTTATCAAGTAAAAGGTCTGAAAAGTTTATTGCTTATTAATTATTTATTCAGTAGTTTAAAAGAAAAATGTGAAACAAAAAAAATTACTAGTGAAAAGCAGTTGCCCCTGTGTTGCTTCAAGTATTTTTTTTCTATATTTATGGCTCAAGAGGTTATTTTTCTCAAAACAGTACTAATGAAATGTCAATGTGATTAATATGTATGTTATGGATACCAATAACTATAGATAGTTTTATAGTTTTTTGAAATTTTTTCACACATACAGAATTCATGTTTGTTTTTTGAGTAGTAGATGTGAATTGGCAAACTGGGTGATAATGTTGTAGTTGGTATCAATGTGGGCTAAAATTTATATTTGTACCAGCTGCATTTTACATGTTTTTCCTGGCCACAATTCATATGTGGCTGACATAATGTTGGGCTGGAACCGATCTGTCTCATCAGAAAACATATCTACAGCCACAACTCACCTACAGCCCACTAAATCTAGGGCCATAGGTATAGATGGGTCCTAGGGAGGCCACATTCCATCAAAGAATGTTTAAAATCTCCTCCTGAAAATTTTATACATATATATTTAAAAAATTTCCGAGTTGAAAATACGAAACCTTAGGCTAGCTATTCACAAAGCTGTTGATTACTTTTTTCTAATTTTTGTCAATTCTGTACCAGGCCTTTAGTGCCACATGGGCAATGAGGATTAGACTTCAAGTTTTAGTTCTGGACAATGTTCTGACAGTTGACCTATAAGGATCTTATATTTTACAGTTTGATTTACTTTTAAAAATATTTAAACCAAGTTTTCATACTGAACTGTTCAATAATCTTTTGACAGCTTTGTCACCTCTATTGCCCCAGAAAAAAAAAGAGAAAAAGATGAAAGATAATTAAGAAAAACTTTCAAATTTATATAATATATATATTTGTGGATCGAGAGTGAATGGTGGGAATGAGGAAGCCTCCTTGCTCACAGATAAAGTTTGTCTGATTTTTAAAATTAAACCCAGAAAACTAGCCATTGAATATTTTTCTTGAAAAATTATGCTGCTTTGATATTAATTTAATTCTAGTCAATCAAACAATAGATGTATTTTATTTAGTGAAGAAAGTGGTTAATCTTTTGAAGAAGTTACAAAACTAGTTCTCTAAAAAAGCTGATCAATATTTTGTTATGGTAGAAGTAAAAAATAACTTTATTTCCCAAAAAGTTTCAAACTTCTAGACCCAACATGACACTAAAATATTGATGTATAATTTTTTTCAAACATAATTGTATTCCAATAAGTTAACCAACTCTTTTGTTAGCTATCAATCATTCTGACATTTTCCTTCCTGTAGGATGATTTATGAATTTGTCATTTTGAAATTAATAAGTTCTAATGTTTTTCATAATTTCCTTCTTATCTAGAAAATTATTAAGGAAAAGGGTCAAGAACCAATCATTAAAAAAAACAAATAAAAAATAACTGGAGAACAAATTGACCAATTAGAAATAAAATGAATAAAGTTAGTATGAATTATAAAATATATCTATGTTGCTAATTTCAGCCCAATTGAACAGAAATTACCATACTTACCAAGCTGACAAGAAGTTACTTTTAAAATAAAGCAAAAATTGATCATGTGGACAAACCATTAGTCAAATTAATTTGAAATTTTGTAGGATTCATTTTCAGCATTGATTGTATCTACCTATATCACAAATTTAAACCTCATTGCTTGAAAATAATAGTGACTGTTGTGTTAACAAGAAGGTTACATTCATGATTTTACTAGGCTAATAGAGTGAATAATTTTAAATTTTTTTTCCCTTGGGCCAGTTTACCCCCACCCCCCCAAAAAAAACAAAAAAAAATATTCCCAACACAGTGAATTTCCAAAAATGATATTTCCCAAATCTAATTTCTGTCTTCTAACTGGCTCAGTTTTCACCATAGTGGGTGATTAGGTAAAGTAGTTTTTTTTTATTGAGTCAAAAAGAGGCATTTCTCTGTCTTTAACATATATTGGATAGCTAGGTGAGATGAGTTTTTTTATAGGTACTATAAATAAGACTTGGAAAAAAGCATTTCAGCATGCTTTTTAGTTAAAAATTGTAATATACCTACTAGACTAGAAGCATGTGATATTTTCAACAAGAGAATACATATCACACATGGGCTACAACCATGAAATGAATTGATAATTGATTGTGACTTATACACCACTTAAAACACAAAGGCTATCAACTCATCAATTATCAATTCAGTTCATAATCAAATCACTGACTATTTAATTTATATTCAGAAAAATTTTATTTTGGAATGATTACATTTTCAAATGTATAAGAGGTGTGAAAAAAATTTTGGGAAATAATTTTTGGGAAAAATAGATTGGGAAAAAGAATGACCATTCTACTCTTTTAATGGGCCTTCTAAAACATTGAAAACTGCATTTGTGTTCAATACCATACTTGAAATATATCTGTGGAAGGGAATTAACAATATTTGAGAAGGGAAACATTTTTGCTCTTTTACCTTAAAACTCTCTATTAAAAGCCACTCACCAACTCAAAACTTGGGGACCTGTGTGTAAAAGATGATTTACCTACTAAATGTTACTTCCATAACACATTTCTTTAAGAATATAAAGATAACTTCAGCTCATTGTCGGACCAGAAAATAATTTTTTTATTTTAAAGGTAACTTCTAATTTTTTTTCAAGGTTACTTTCAGGCTGATATTAGATTGATATTATATTTTGCCAAATATCAGCTTTAAAATGTTCATTTTGGCTGACAAAATTTTTTTTTTGACTTTTGAGGAAAATTTTCTTTCTTAAAATCTACAGTTCCTAAATTCATGAGACTGCAGTATGTTATAGAGCATAATTCTCCAACTTTTTTTCTTAGACTTCCTCCTTTTCAGGTATCAAATTTCACTTACAAGGGAGTGATATTTCTTTTATTGGAAAAACCATCTAATAAAGGGATTAAATAATTAAAAATACACATTTTTTCATTATTATTACCTTGCAATAAATAATATTAAAGAGATAGACCATTTAAGGAATATTTGACAGAAAAATGGTGATTGCCCTTGGAGTATAAAACTACATTTTTGATTTTTGAAAATAAAATTGTTTATCAATTTATTTTCATATTTTTTGAACAGCAAAAGTTACAAAAATGTTCGTATTTATAGTTATTTAATATCTCTACGAGTATAATATACCTATTGCGATCTTATTAAATTCTCAACTGTAGTTTTTAAGAAAAAAGTTTTCTTCAAAATTTAAAACGTTTGTATTTATTTGCAAAAAACAAAAATTTCATAGCTGATAAAGTTTAGTGTTAGCCTAAAAGTATAAATTTACAGAACCAATTCAACAGCCAATTTCCCAGGCCCACCTGGCTATGGATTTTCTTGGACCAGCTTTTTCATAGAATTGACATAGAACTAAAAATTTAACCATGGTACTATAAACTGTAATATTCATAAAAATATATATAAAAATGAAATCATTGTGTGGAGAATATTCTGACAACTATAAAATAATTTAAATGTATGGACCCAAAAATACGTATTGTAAGGAAAGAGTCAAAAGATGCCAGTAATGGTATGGTGGGGTTGACAAAGGAAAGTAATAAAACAATAAAAAAATAGAAGAAAATGATCCTTATGACAAACAGAATGCATATGGGTGAAAAAATTATTTTTTTTAGGCATTAAAATTGAAAACATTCATTTAGAGCTTAGGCTTTTCTGTTCTTATGATTTCCATTTTCACTCTTAAATAAGAAATTTGGATTGTCAAAAACATGAGGATTGCTGTACTACTTATTATTGGTATTATGTTTGGGTATGTACACGATCAGAGGTTCAGAACAGTTCAATAATAATTTTTTTTCAGCTTTATCCATCCATTGAGCTTCTGTATCAACCAAACAAAAATTTTTTCACTGGTTGGAGTTCAAATTCACAAACAAATAATAAACAAATAGGATAAAATAAAATTAATGGGCAACATGAAGCAGATATGGAATATCAATATTATACATTGTTTCAAACTCGACTACTCCAGTTTCATTTGTCTAAATCTGGCAATATATTAGGGTATCAGTATGTTGGAAATTTTATGGAGAATAATTTTTTTCTAATCATATTTTTCAAATAAGTTCATGGAGGTACTTAGTGAGAAAAATGTGAGAAACTGAGTTCTGGTGAATGTTTCATCCCCCTCCCACTGGAGTAACACATGGGTTAAGGGTGGTGCGTTTTTTATTGTGCTTTAATGGAAAGCTTGGGTTTCTTTTTTTTTTCATTTTTAACCAAAATAATGTTCTTTATTTGCCTAAACTAAAATACAAATTAATAAATTTAATGAACAAATAAAAATATATTTATATTTGTATGTAACTGAAGTAAGTATGGCAAAAATTTTATATTAAAGACCAAAAAAAAATTAAGGTCAAGTTTTTTGAATTTTGAATTATTTTATATGAATGCCTTGAAAAATGAGTTGAAAATAGAGAATTCAGTTTCAAATTTTTACTAAATTTTTGATTTGGAATCTTCAAGTATTTTGATTATTTTCTTCCCTATACAAATGTATCGAAAAATAATTTTTTTTTTCAAATCATAGAATGGTTTTTACAGAGAATGAAATTATTCAGAAAGCTGTATGTAAATAAACTAAATTATACTGTCTTAATAGGCTCCACAAAAGTTGCCCCATTTCTGAACCACTTAAACCTTGCAAAATAGCAGGAACCACTTAAGTACATACATCAAATTGTATGTCGATACTGGCGCCTCTAGAGTGAGAAGCATTCAACTAGACAAAAAG
>WOFM01001520.1:0-13143 GCA_011428145.1 Ericerus pela | reverse complement strand
TCACACAAGTATCAATCATCTACTTTGCATACGAGTAACGTCCTATTTTTTGCAACACCCCCTATCAAAAAAAAAAAAAAAAAAATATTTGTTTGTTTTAGAGCAAAATAATAACGAATAATTAAAAATTTTTTTGAACTAAACATGTCTTCACACTCTTCACCACCACTCCTCTAGAAAACATTATTCCAAACAAATTTTTCTAACCAAATAATTTTAGCTATGCGAGAAAGTTAACTCGAAAGTGCGCATGATCCTAACAATAATTCTTTCACCTCGTATTGAAATTCCCTACTTTTTATTTAGATAAAGGACATTGAAAAGGAAGTCTACATTCAGTCGAATGGAATATTTTTATTTGCGTTATTATAAATTATTATAGGTGTTTTTAGGGTGGTGTGATATGTAGTGATGTTTAAATTGACTAACCCGCAAGCTTCTACGTAGTTCATTACTAATGACTTGGACCATCACCCTGGTAACTCGTGTTCCAATCCATATGATAATGAACTTTTTTTTTTGTAATTTTATTTTATCATTATTATTTTTTAGTTTTATTTTCATGTTGTATTTTTCAGAGTGGATTAGCCAGATTGTTTATTATATTGAAAAAAAAGAGTACTTTTTGTCTGCCCTCTGTTTACAGTTGCAACTGAAAACACCTGACAGAACATCCTTTTTGCCTGATCACTGATACTGGTCATTAAAAAACATATTTTTGGTTGGGGTTGCAAAAATAATTTTATCTTAAGAAAACAATGTACCTAAGTAATATATTAGCAAAATTATAAGTTAACGATTAATCATTCAATTGGTAATCATACAATAAATTGAGAATTTATTCTGTATTGAAGACCATATCCCAGATTCTATTCAGCAAGATGTATTATTGTTCTTCAGGGGTATCCAAACTTTTTGAAGAGTGCGCTGCATTGGAGAATGAAAGCATGAATGCAGACTAAAGACCCTCTCTCATAAAAAAATGAGAAATATTTATCAGTGATCTACTTCAAAGAAAATATAATACAGGTACTAACTTTTCCCCATGGTGTCTGTTTATGTGTGTTTTCCTTTTCCCTTGATAGACCCTTTTTTTACATGGCTCCTAATGTCTAACAACTGATTCCACTCAAAATTGAACTGAAACTTTGAATTCAGCACCACCAAAAACCTCACTCTATAATTCAAGAAAACAGATGATTTGCTATTATTTGAAAATTGCTCAATTAACCGATTATTTCAAGTAACTGATTGCCTAGAAATTGATTAGTTGAAAAAAATCAATCAATCAATATCAATCAGTCAATTAATCGATAAAAACTAATCGAAATTGAAATTATCATTTTTTTCACCAATTTTGATTTGAATATGAATTTTCCATTTAAAAATAATAATTGATAGGTGATTGATATTGATTATAGATTTTCAGATTTTACTTGAGTTTCTTTGAAAGTTCGAATGACATATTATCAAAATAAAATCAAATCTGCAAATCAAATTTATTTAGCAAGTAAAAATAGAATAAAAATGAATATTAAAAAAAAACTTTTATTTTTGCCTAGGCCTGAACAAAAATCATTTTTCCAAGAAATCAATAAATTGACTAATCCAGACAGTCAATTAGTCGACCTAATCGATTTGTATGCATCACTACGAGAAAAAGTTTTCGTGACCTCTTTTTTGTGGCGGGCCCGTAGCGCAACCCCTTTTCCAACACAGGCAACTCAAATTTCAAAGAGGACATAACTATAGAATTGAAAATTTTTTTTAGTGTTTTTGAGGGTAAATTTCCTGATTTTTCCTCCCACCTGTGGATCCTGGGGAAAAATTGGAATTTTCTAATTTTGTTAGCACAAGTAAATGGTCCAGCTAGTGTAGTCAATGCCGGTGTTCCCAACATGGGCGCTATAGGCCCGTTTTGTGGTCTCGAAAGGTCTAACAATTTGTTTTGTTCAATAAAAAATTAATCCCAAAATTTGAATTCACTACCCCAAAAAATATATTTTGCAATGTATCATTCGGTAATATATGGAACAACTTTCTTAACATCCTTTCTATGGTTCCAAAAGAGTCAAAAATTGATTCAACAAAAAATGGAAGAAAAATTTGAACTCAGACTACATATTCCATGATGATTGTATGAAATAATTTTCTTAACCCCCTTTTAGTAGTCCCAAAGGATCCAAAAATTGATTCAATCAAATATTTGATTGGAAATTTGAATTTGGTACCTCAAAAAACATATTTCACGATTCATCACTCAATAATACATGAAAAAGTTTCCTTAACGCCAACTGATGCCATCAAGAATTGGACCCAAAATTTCAATTCAACGTCTCAACATATCATTTGATAATTAATGAAAACATTTTCTTAATCCACTTTTTTGAGGTTCCCAAAGGGCATACAATTATAATTGATTCAATTCAGAAGTGGACCCAAAATTTAAATAATTTGAATTTAGCGCCTCAAAAAACATATTCCACAATGAGTTTTCTCAAACCTTTTTTTGAGGTCTCAACAGTTCACATGTCACACCTTGAAAAACGTATGTAGGTGAGATGACAATTGTATTTATCACTCAGTATGTATGAAAGAATGATCTCGATCCCCTTTTTCAGGTCACAGGGGCCAACAATTCGTTCAATCTTAAATCAGACTATAAATTCGAATTCTGAACCAATGTAAATTTATGAATCAGAAAAATGCCAATAAATGCAGCATTATCAAGTTAGCATATTTTTCCTCTGTCCAACTCATACACCCAGCGCTACTAATATAGCCTTGATCGATTTTTCTTTATAAATAAGTTTTCCTATATCTATGATAAAGTAATAAAACCAAGTTCAAAACCATTCTAGGTTAATAAACTGAATCAGTATATAGATTACCCTAGCTAGACTTATACATGTTGGAACATTTAATATGTTATACAAGCACTAGTTGGCTACACTGGTTTTTTATATTCTTCTTTTAATATCGTACGTCTTTGTGACATGATTACTCTGTTGTGTTTTCTTTGAGTAACATCAACTGTATTTTCTCTCAATAAAATATCTAATTAGTGTGGTATACAAGTATTATTATTTCGTTGTGAATTTTTATTTTACAATACATCAAAACCCTTGTGATGTCCAATAATACATTTCAAAACTTCCCTCTTTATAGGTATATTAATATAGAATAATAGAATAGATAAATAGATAGATGTAGATTATACATTCATGGGAATATTAATGACTGTATAAATTACGAATACCATTTTAATGGATTCTACATATCTGGCACAGTGTTCGTGTGTATAGTTTCATAGGTATTAACGGATCGGGAGTCGAGATTTTTTTATTGTGGGAGACATCAGACATGCCAATTACTAAATATAATTTTTTGCAGTATAGAGAGGCGTTTTTGTTGTTTTTTTGTTTTGAACTTCAATAAATTTATATGATTTTAATCGGATTCTATGTCATACTTCAATTTTTCTCGTCCATTTTTAGCTTTTTTTTTTTGACACTGTAGGGAAGAACTTTTTTGGCTGTGTATAGTTTGGTGCTGGATATATGACATGTTACAATTCACTTTGTGAAGAAGTCCACTAAGGACCATTGAGCTAGATTTGCGTCTGATGGAAGGGTGTAAAGCAAAAATGATAACTAGGATACTTTTTTCTGTAAGATTATTGGGAAAATAACTTTTATTCAAACTTTCTTTACCTATGACCAACTGATCTCGATAAATTCACAAAAAAACATTTCTTGAGGTGACTTTGGGCCACCTATAAAATTTAGCACAAAAAGGGGTGGAGGTGGTATTTTCAATTTACTGGTCCAAGGATCAAATTGCCTACAATTAAAACCAAAATTTCGTTTATCAGAACATTTTTTTTTTATTCCCGATTTGCCAAGACTATTTGTGCCCCATCTTCTTTAATTTTAGTACCTATGGATCCAGATTAGTTCGTGTGTAGCAAAACGTGCTTCACGGGTTACATGGGGCATGTAGGTCACAATTTAGGTACACCTGCTGAACTGAATACTTTTTTGCCAATTCCATAATATTAACGTAGGTATCTATTTCACATAGGACTCAATGAGCCAACCAAATATATTCATACTCATGTAATCTCATGCATACTAAAAATTATTATGGTTTGTTTTGTTGTAGATTCTGTATTACTAAACTAATGTCAAATCTTTTTCTTTATTTTTATTGACAAAAATGCTGAAGAAATCGCAAATAAAGACCTATTATAACTTTGAATGAGCATAAAGGTTATATTTATACACAAATATTTTTTTGATAACCAAACTGAAAGTGTAACATACTCTATATGAAACAATAATATAAAGTTTCGCTCTTTTTTTTCGTGCATGATAGTTTAAAAAATGCCTTTCATCCTTTTTTATTTATTTCGATAATAATTGCAATAAAGTTTCGAATTCAGTTTCATATTTAACTTATCAAAGAAAATCCTACCATAAACGCACTTACATACGTTGTACCAGAACAAAAAAGGTGCATTGTCGATATTGATGTCGATGTTGGTAAATAAATTAAAAAATTCATGATATAATTTTATTTAGGCCTAACGTTAAGCCTACAATGCATCGCAATGTATAGGCGTAGACATAAATTTTGTTGAGGGCACAGGTGTACATTTTTTTCAAAACAGCGAATTTAAAATTTTTTCCCTCGTACCTACGCACACGTGAAAAAAAAGTGAAATTTTCTTTTTCAAATTTAGAGGAGGTAAATGCCTGCCTCCACACCCCATTGGCTATACCCATGTCAACATACTTAATTATTTGTCCGTATTCGATTCTCTTCAAAATAAGTCAGCATTAGGCGTATATCAATTTAATACATCTATTATTAATTTTATAAACGCCTTCGCCCTTCAATTTTCTCATGCCTAATATTTAAATTGTGTTGCTTCAAAAACGATTTTAATTAATTTTATTGAGCATAAAAGGGAAACCATATTCTCATAATTGAACGGTTACAAGGAAATCTACGCAGGCGTATATATAGTATACGATATTCTACACATTCTCGGAGATTTAAATACGTGTTTTACTTTTCGTAAGGAAACAGACAATATACAGCCCCACGGTGTAACCCTCCTTCATTCATATATAGGTACTCTATATTAGAGTAGATGGTTGATACAAATCGGAGCACAAACATTCGATGAATATTGAAATGCGTAATGATATGCAAATATATACCCGCGCAATACAAAAGCCGTCGAAATGTAAATACAGCGGGTGCGTCTTCATATACCTAAGGAAAACATCATTACGCAACATTCGAACCTTTAGGTACCAATAAATGTTTATAAAAGTCACGCAGCACACCCTTTAAGAAAATATAGTACTGGTGTGCCTATATACCCAACATATCGAGTGAAGTATCGACGAATGTGTATTGAAATTTTCAAGAAAAAAACAAAAAAACTTAAGACACGTAATTGGTGGTGAAATTGCGAAAAAAAAAACAAAAAAAAACAAAAAAAAAACAAAAACAATAACAAAAATGGCCAAAGAATTGCACGTGAAAGGCTACGGATGGAACTCAAAGATATGGCGTTTTCGAATGCACGAGAAAAAGCAACTGATATTGGAGTCGCTGAAAGATCCAAAGCCTTGCGAACTGGTCAACGATTACACCAGCCAAAGTTCCGTTCATGGCTTACGTTATGTCTCCGACGTCAAGGCTAACATCTTGGAGAAGTAAATACTTGAACTGAAATCATAATATTATTATACTATTATCTAGGGATAAAACGTGAGGGGTTGGAGTCCTCTACAAATGTTTGGTATACGCAAAGCTGGTTGTTTGTCAAAGCGATGGAGGAGGGGGCTTAGCATTGGACTATTGATAATTTTTTTTTTCTTGAACTAAAAAAATCTCAATAGGACAATTCTATCAATTATTATTCCATTCTAAAAGTTTTTTTTTTCTCTTTTCACATCTTCAATACATAAATTGTTCAACGAACCAACCCCTCCGCTCCTCGAAAAATATTATGGATGCCCTGTTGAGCGATATCAATTCAAAAACAAACGTACAGTTTTTGGTGACAGGGTTGGGGGAGTGGAGAAAAATAGTTGGATATCGCACCAAAAAGTACGCGCCTACGCGTGGTTGCATATACTCAAAATAGTTTAATAATATTTGCGAATCATTATTTTTCTTTTGTATGGTCAGATATTCCAATAATAGCCTATTGATTCGGTCAGTCTGTAAATTTATATTAAATTGTCAGAAACGAAAGTATCACAATTTTCAAAAATCTAACGGAAGTATCTTTCTGGTTTTACTTTAAATTCACCTGAAATTTTACAATCAAATAATTATTTCGTGGAAATTTACCAAGTTACTATTAAGTTGAAACTGTGAGAAGAAATTCAGTTTTGTGATTTTTTGCTACTAGAAATGAACTTTGAAATTCATAAATGGAGACGAAAGGAATTTAAATACAGTACTTACGCAAAATCTAAATTTTCATCAGTTTTTGCTTGTTATTTAAAATTAATATTACGCCCCCTTGATTCTATTAATTCATATGTTAAAAGTTCAATGTTCCGAAATGAAACTATAACTGTTTCAAAATTTTAATTGAAATTTATTTATATTTTTTTAATTCACTCGAAATTTTAACGATTCCTATTGGGAATTTTTGGCTAACATTCAAAACGCCATATTTATTTTATTTTTTTTAAAATCTGGTACCCATAAATAAGGGCCGAAAAACACGCTAACAAACAAAATATCCTTTTAACTAATGGAAATTCTTTCTGTAGGCCTTCACAATTATCATGAAATTGGTGATTTAATTTATTACTTCTAGACGAATAGACAAAATGTGGATGCAAAAATTGGACTGTAAACAGAATTAATTTTTTTTTTTGAGAATGTCAAGAAAATAACTTTTCTCAAATCATATACCCAAAAGAGGTTATTATGAATTGATTTTCGTTAGCAAAGTTCGACATTTCCAAATTGATTCGGAATAGTCGAAAAAAAAATTTAAGTTTTTCACTAGTGAAGAAATGAGTTTTTTCTCGACTGATTTGTTTCTTCACTAGTGTAGAAATGAGTTTTTTCTTAACTGTTTTTTGTTTGTTTCTTCACTAAAAAAAATTTCATTTTTTTACAAGTGTAGAAATTTAGTTTTTTTTTAACGGAATTTTTTTTAATTTTTTTACGCACCGTTTACACCGAAAAGTAGCACAATGTCAGTATAAAAAGAAGTTGCTTTACATGGTGATCCTCATGAACAAAATATTTCACCTTCCCCTAATTATTTAATTAAGTATTTGATAAATTCTGTTAATTAAAGGCACTGACATATTTAATCGAACAAATAATAACCTCTGTTTGGAGGATTTGTTGAAAAAAATATCGTGCTCAACTAGTTAGTCACTCTTGATAATCGATTCATGGCCATTACAGCACTCGCCTGCACAATGCAATTCATTGACAAGCACTCATTTAGCTAACTAGTTGAGTAAAATACTATTTTTTGCAATATTTTTGTTTACCATTAACTCCAAATGACTTCATTTTTTGTGAAATCTGGTGAAAATCAATTTTTGTTAAAAAATGGGGGTTATCACCGAAAATTTTTACTTTTATAATTACTTATTAGTTTTTGAAACAAAGAACAATTTAAAAAACGGAAAATTTTCCATTAATTAGCTGTTTTTTATTCCTTAATTATGAAAAATCATTGACAATAAACGAAAATATTAATGGTAAATTTGAATAAATTTTCTCCTCTTTCTAGCAATGTTAACCTCAACTTTTCAACTTCAAAGCAGCTGAAAAATCTTCGAGTGAAAAACAATAGATTTTTCTCAAAACGAAAATATTGTTATTTCAAACAAGACTTTCATGATGTTTTACATTAGCAACATCAATTTTTCGGTCCTAGGACAGAAAAGTGAACTTTTCGGACCTGTAAATTCAACTTTTTTTTCCTTGAACCAGAAAATAGTTAAATCTTAAATATGGTCATTTTTTCGAGTCTTTCGGTCTTTTTGCCAAAAAGTAGTCTTCTGATCCAAAAAGAAGAACTTTTAATCCTAAAATAAGGGCAGAAAAAGTGCTATTATGGACCAGGATTGAATAAAAATCAAATACTTTTTTTCAGCATAACTTTTTCCCTGATAACTTTTTGCCTTTCGATTTTACAGTAGAAATACAAATAGGTCTTTACAAAAATAAAGCCATAAATTTTCCTGCAAGGAAGGTTAGCTACAATTTCTTCATGGGGTCAACAATAGCGTCGTCGTAGTATAAAGTAAGGTGTGCACGATTGTATAGCCTACCTATCTTTAATCTTTATTCAAGTAGGTACAATATCACACTCGATCTATTTTCTGGGTCGAAAAAAATCAGAAACATTTACAAAATTTTATCATAACTACAAAAAGACCATACAACTGAGATTTTATTAGAGGACAAACATTTTAATTGGTAGCTATAGTCAATTTTCGGTTATTCGTCCGTAAGAAGTTCACCTTCAGATTTCCAAATAGAATCGATTCGACTTTTTCAGTACCTACCTTACTGTCAATGCAGACTAAATAAAATTAAAACGAGAAACAGATTTTCTGTCAACTTAATATTAGGTATTTAAATAGATAGCCTACTTTACCAAACAAAGAGAGGTCACACTTTTTTTTCGCAAAAAACTTTCCTAAATATTGTTATCTACTTATTTGAATAAGTTTTATATTATAATTGCTTAGAACCCGCATTTTTAGAGGTGAAAACAAACTATAGGCTACGCACGCATTATAATTTGATAGGTATTTGATTTTCCCCATTTTTTTTTTTTATATATCACTCTAAGCTTTTAATTTACATCTCATTATTCGCGCGAGTTTTTTTATCGTACAAGTATTTCGTCGTACTTCTCATTCAGTTACCACTAACGTAATCGAATTTTCAAATTGACCAACCTTTAAACGCCATCTCTATTCCACCTTACACCATTTTTTCAGATCATTTTGGCTTGCTGCGCTAATAACATGCTCTGTGGCTGCTTGTTTGCTGGCTGGACAATTGTGGAAACGATACCGAACTAAACCAACAGTTCTTGCCGTCAAGGATACTCATTTACCTTTATATTTATTCCCGTTTCCTTCGATTACTGTGTGCCCGGCTAATAAAGTTAAAAAATCAGTGGCGATGGATTATTTTGCCGGGTAGGCTAGAGCAGCTAAGACAACGTGAAGAAATTAGACGTAAGATTTCTTTTTCGATTACTCGCTATACTTGGTTCAATAATTTCAGTTTTTTGAACACCAGTGACGAACACGTTCAAATGGATTTGCTACACGTGATGAGTGCCCTATCAATGATGCAACAGCCTACGTACTTTCGCATGAAACCGCATATCAACGCCAGCAAATATTTATTGTCTCAGCTCGAGGATATTAATGTGACTGATTTCATGCTGACAGTAACGTGTATACTATATGGTATTATATATATAGTCTGCATGCAGCTGGCCTCACAGAGAGAGAGGAAAGAGTACCAAAGGTGCCGGGCCCCAACTTTTCGGACTCGTTCAGAGGGCTCAGAAGGGCCAAATTTTCAAATAAATAACAATTTTGAAGGGAATTGTGGAATACCTTACGTCGTGGAAAGTAAACCAACAACAGAAGGTGTTCAACAGAACAATTTGCGTGTTTATGCCAAAATACCTAAAAGGTATAAGGGCGCCAAAACCTCGGCAAACACTGACGATTTAGCCTAAGATTTTCTGATCTTATATACCCATCTCACTAAACGCACACATACACACTTATGTAATATTTACATAAGTATAGTGTAGATTATTCATCGTACTTTATGGTTGCTATGGCAATGGTAAAGTGCGAAGAATGCATCTCTGTATCAGTTTGTGACATCGCCGAGATCGTTATCTATCGATTCGTCACAGACTGAGATTTGTAACTTGTCTATTTGCCAAAATAGACAAGTACAAACAAACAAACATTCTGTTTTGGTTTAACATGCAAGGCACGAATATTGGTCACCAAAGGTGACGTCTGTTGTCGATAGGCCGAGCTTATTTCCTCATACGAGTGATGTTCTAATCCCCACAGGGATGTTTGCCAAACTTGTTAAGGCCGATACGTTGAAGGGTTTTTGGCTGTCAAATCCCACAAAACTAAAGAAATAAAAAACCAACTAAGTACAATACAATGTTCTAGAACATAAAAACATCTGAAAAATATTTTTTGCCAGCGAAATTCTTTATTTTGTTTTTCAACCCCTTCCTATGCAAAAGTTTTAATGTTGACATCAAGGGCTCGACAGTTTGCTCCCCCTTTGCCTAAAATTTCTCTCCGAGGCCATGCTTACGTAAATATGATTGAACACGGAAGCAAAACTAGGATAAAACTTCTGGGGCGGGGGATTCAAGGTCCAGTCATTTTTCCTTAGTAGTACGTTATAGGAGGGCTCCTGGGACATATTAGGACTTTGACTTGGGGATTGTTTCATGGTCATATGTCCTAGAAGCCTGCTACAACCCTAATTTCCTTAAATGAAGTAGTTAGCATTTTTGGTGGGTATAAATATCTTAACTCTCAGCAGGTGTTACACAATACTTGGTGCGTAGACTACCAGGTTACATGGTTGTAATTTATGTGTCTTAGTGTATTTGTATTTGTGTGTATGTGTGTGGTTGTGTGCGTGATCCTTGCCAATTGAACACAATACTCCAGTATTTAAACAAATCGCTTACGTTTAATTCAGTGATTTAAGCCTCTATTTAAGCTCAAGAGCTGGGATTAATGTCGCCGGAAAGAGGATAAAATTTGCAAAATTTCTATATACTTTTCTTATCATCTTTGGCCATTTCAAAATGAACCAAAATGAAAAAAAACACGCAAATAATGGACAATTTTTCACTTTTTGGAATCTAGAAACTTCTCCTCCTTCACTCAATGATACCTCAGCCGCTTTTTAAGCTAGAGAGCTGAAGTTGGTATCATTGGGAAAAGGGAAAAATTTTTTTTATGAGTCTGCTATTCATATAATATCTCTATCATCCTCATCAGTCTGAAAATAAACGAACGAAAAAAAGTAAAATTAAAGGAAACTTCGCCTTTTTGAATCTAGAAATCTCTCCTCTTATAACCAATGATTTTCCAGCCGTTATTTAAGTTAGAAAACTGGAGTTGGTAATACAGGAAAAAAGGTAATTATTACTGGAATTTACTTTCTCTATAATTTTTTTAATCATGTTGGTAGTTCAAGAATAAACGAAATAAAAAACACAAACTGGTAGACAATTTGCCGTTTTATAGAGAGTATCAATCCAGTCAAATGAGCGTCAAAATGAGGGGAAAAAAATTAGCACATAAACCTCAACTATACATAGAGTTATTGGGTGGGTCCCTTAGAGTAATATACTAATAGTTGCACCCTCTAGACCTCTTACAATTTTAGGTAGAGGGTGTTTATCCTCAAGAATTTTATTTTTCACGTTTTTCTTAAATATCAATTTTGTGATAGAAATAGTTAGCAATAGGTACACTTAAGTAAAAATTGTTCAGCAAAAAATTTTCTAAAAAAAATTTCTGAGCAGTTTTTTTCAACGCCCCCTTCCCCTCTAGAGAATCTTGAAAACTTCCATTTCTCCTAGATATTTTCATGTTTGCACATCAATCCTTCATAAGTACAATAACAGCGGCACTCACATATATTTGAATACAGGTAACCATGAAAATCTACTTATTAATTTCTATCCGATGTTAGCCCTTAGGAATGAGGGTGAGAACAGTGGTTTTTATAGAATTTTTCGGAAATCGCAGAAGAGATCCGATTAAAATTTTCACGATAGATTTCCTTATAGTGCAAGTCTTGAGTTTGATGCCTATTCGTTGGGTAGTTTTCTAGAAAACTAGAAAAGAATTTTAGTTCGCAGTTTTGAGAAAATAGCCAAAAGGATCAGGCTGAGATTTTCACGATGAATTATCATTATGTAAATGCAAGTTCGGTAGAAGTTGTAGTATATTTTTCTGATTTAGGGCGCAAGGGGTTATGAATGTCATTTTTGCATTGCATTAATTTAGGTTTTTTTTTTGTATTTTTTTAAATATTGTCATTAAAAATTGGTAAACTGAGTTTTCTAGCGAAGTACCACTGCGCCAGAGTTTTTTGAAATAATTCAACTGGTTGAGAGTGAGTTTTATAATTATTACCAGTAGCCTCCACCCCACTGTTGTTACTGCTACAAAGATATTTCAAATTGCTTGGTTTTTGGATTTTTCAACTTGTACCCCCCTAAATGAAACCGCTAATTTTGTACTGTTTGAAAACCTACTTTTCTATAACTGAGCTGCGGCTTTGTTAGAGTTTTCTGTGTTCTCTTTCTTTTAACTGTACCATATATGTTTCAAGTTTTTTCAAATGAGATGCTTATCACCCCTATATCTCCCTCATCTTCACCTCTGACTGAACAGTCACGAATGCAGAGAGTGCGTTTTTCCACTGTTCCATATCTATACCTATTTGTGGTACCGTATTATTCATTTTAGACACTTCCAACGTGCTCCGAATTATTTGCAGTGTGCAATTGGCATGGTGAACAAGTGAATTGCTGCGATGTCTTTTCGTTGCAACGTACTGAAGAAGGATTTTGCTACTCGTTTAACTCTTTAACTTCAGAAAGTGGAAAACATTGGTAAATTTAAAATTTATTTTTCAACGTTTTAAACCTTAAATTTTCAGCTACGAAAGAACAACCTGGATGATAAAAAACTAATTTAGCGTAAGTATAGCCTATACCTAAGTAGGTATTTATAATTATGCATTTATGAAGATTCTCCAACCACATATCAGTTTTGAGAAATTCTACACATTCAGTAATGTTGAGTTAACGGTCTGCATGGCGTAGTGGTTCAGTATACTCAGTTTTACAAAAGAAAGGTTGAGAGTTCGAGACCAGCCGCCATCACATTTCCAACTCAAAATGGCAGTGTGCTTGGTTTGGTTCTAATTAATGTTTAGCATTAGATGATTGAAAAATTCATACTTGGTAGACCATTGGCCACCAAATTCCGTTCCCTCTAGCCACAGTTCGAAACTAAAATATATCCTCCAGCCACTTATTGG
>WOFM01001519.1:0-218555 GCA_011428145.1 Ericerus pela | reverse complement strand
CGAATTAAAAAAATTCCGAAATCCATGATTCGCAAGGATAAGAATCTTTTGCGAGTTTCCACGTCGTACGCAGGAAATGAAGTGCTTTTAATGACTGTTCGAATGCGTGAAACAATTTTAACGTCTTTATTATTGTTATTTATGAAGTGCGGTGCGAAAAGATTCGTTCTCTATGGCTTCGATTGTGAAAATCGTTCGTGAAAATTGCCTTCTTTTACCCTTATTGTAGGCCTGTGTGTCCCAACCGCCGTATTCTCCTTGAACGTATTTGTGGAACGATATTTTCACAGTTTAAACCGTTTCATTTTTAATGTGGTACACATTTCTACTTTCACTAGTCTGAATTTAGAGTAAATTCGGAAAAAAATATTTTGGTTAAATTTTCATTAAAAAAGGGTGCTACAGTCAATCACAGAAAGAATACAAATTCCTACAGCCAATCACAGTTTCCCCACTAGTCGAAATGAGGGAATATCAATTAAATTAATATCGATATGTAATGTTTTATCATAAGAGTATGAAGAAATTGGTGTTGATCGATATATCGATATGATATCGATATGTGTTTCATTTATATTGTGTTATTATTTTTTCAAACTTCAATTTTCATTAACGAATTTCAAACTTCAATTGAAAAACTTAACAAGTGGTTTGCTGAAAAGGAATTCTTTTAAACTCCACTATGTCCCCCCCCCGAGATATGAATGTGTACCACATTAAATGTTCTAGTCCGCTGACACCGTAGAGCGCCTTTTTTATTTTTTTTCATACGTATTTCATGTACGGAGGATGAATGTTTTTGTCTGAGTCGGCAGACTATGTCTATATGCAACGTTGTTCAAGTGTAGTATGTTGGTATCATTTATCTTTATGATTAGAGCTGTCGCTAATTCACGAAGTTTCTTCTCTTTCAACCTTCGACGATGGGTTATCAATAAAAAAATAAAACAGCTCATGTTTTGTGCCTTAAAAAGACGTTGACATCGACGAAGGGTCTTATATCAACTACCAAATACATGTATATTTGCTTCATTTGGTAGGTTTATATTCGTTCATACCCGCACAGACATTGGTTGAACTTAGAATTTTTTTCAAACCTTTGAAATTCGAAATGCGTGAAAATTTTTCAAATAACGAGTTTGAAAAATTAATAAAAAATACGGAGGGAGACGAGAGAAAAAAAAATCAAAATTAGTGCTCTTATGGGGATAAATTACCCTGGTAATGGATACAGTTTTTTCCAGCGGAGTTGATGTGGCGAAGAAAAATGTGCATAATATCCTGTTTTTTTTCTCATTTTCATTTTTTCTCTCGCCGATGTTATCTCTGTGTTTCATTTATACGGGGCCCACCTTCTCCGTCGAATTGGCTTAAACCTTAATTTGCTTTTCCGTCGTCTATTCACTTTTTTCTGCGTGTGTCTGTATGTGTGTTTTTTTTATTTAATATTTTGTTTTTTTTTCATAATATCCGTATTTAAAATAACGATAATGTCGGTTAACATTAATTTTGAAAATTTCATTTGCCTAGAAGCGCAGTTCCATAATATGAAAATAAACTTTTTCGTATCATTTTTTGGTATTATTGTTGTTGTGTTTTTTGTCTTTCAAATTTCGTTTTGAACATTAGGCACTTATTAATTTTATTTAGCATTAACTTTCATTTGGCTTGGGAATACGATTTATACGGGTTTTGTTATTAGAGGCCTTCCCAATGACTGAATTACATACGCACTTTCAGAATATACTGTTGTGAAAGTAATTAAATTTTGGAATCATCGTACGATCACTGATACCAGTATGAGACGCATGACATGGTAGTCTTGATCTTGGTCTTGGTCTGGCACTGTACAGTATTCGTCTTGATCTTGTTCATGCAGAATTGCAGAATTTAATGTTGGATTTGTTCTTGGTATGAGTCAAGTCGTCATATTTATTTCGATCTTGTTTACGTTATTTCCTCTATTATTGATCGTCAAGTTAAATGTCTTCCAACGTGAACAGGAATCTTAACCTAACACATACACTAGCGAATGATCATGTAGGAAGAAGGATTAAAAAAAAAAAAAAACGGGTGTCTCATAGGACACGCGGGTAGAAGTGAAACTTCTTATGAGATATTGCTGAAATACCCCTGAATTCATGTACCTAATCTTTTATTAAAAATCAGCGAGAAATTTATTTATTTATTTTTGTTTGTTTTGTTTTGCAATTACGAGCTAAATTTATGGAAATATTTGAAAGTCTGAAATGCAGCGTAATCCTCGGATAATTCTTAATGCTGAATCGTGCTATAACTGCAATATTTTTTTATTAATTTGTGAATTAAAGGTCTGCCTTCCCTTTGCAGTTTGCAGTAATTTCAAGTTCTTTTTATTTTCAACTCTCGCTTAACTGAAATTAACTTACGTCTTCATTGATGTGTAATGATTACTACTTTATGTCTACTGCGAATATTCGAAAAGTGCTTCCTATACTTATTTATAGAACCAGGTCTGATAGGAGTTTGTTATCTATTAGTTTTGTAGTTTCGGAGAAAAAAATAAAACAAAATTTAAAAATTATTGAAGAAAAGCAAGTCGAAAGCGTTGCTCGAAGTATATTCTTCTGATTTACGCCCCAAGGGGTTACGAGCGTTTTTTCTGCATTACATTAATTTAGGTTTTTTTTTTTTTTTAAATACTCGTATTAAACTTTGATAAAAATTGGCAAACTGGGTTTTTTTAGCAAAGTAGTGCTGCGCTAGATTTTTTTATGCTTTCAATTTCTCAGTACTATGCCTCCTTTATTTTCGTTGGAATATTAGTTTTTCAAGAAACTCATTTAACTCCATTATCGGATCCTATTCTCTACGTGAAACATTTTTTGTTTTTTAAACAAATTATATTTTATTCGTGAAATAACTTCTTTATAAGTAATGTGCACCATCCCTTACCATCTATGAAGTCATGCTTTTGCTTCTTTTTGTCGTTTTCTGCGTTGAATATGCCTTCTTATTTTGCATCATACGTAATGTACTTAGTTCGTGAGGTCGGAGCTTTCTTATACTTGTAAGATTTGTCCCTCTGAAAATGATACCCGTGCGAAATGGTTCCTTTGGGGTTGTAGCATTGTAAAAATTAGGCTTATTTTTCAACTTATCGGAATATAGAGGATGGTGGCGAGGGGCTGATAATTTCCACGATTTTATCGAGTCTGAGTTGTATAAGGTGCGACTTCCGTAATTTTTCAAGAAAAATACGAAAGGTTCTGCACCATGTTTGCACGAAACCTCCGCATTTACTCGGGCCCGATTCAATTTCCTTTACAATGCGTTTCATTGTGGGCTGTTTGTGTTTCGCCGTCGACGAGTAATTTTGCAAATAGCCTATTAGCGAATACCTACATGAGAAGTGACGCCATTAACGAAATTTCGTTAACAAGTTTGAATGGCATAGTTTCGGGCGATTTGTGTAGATGGTTCTGGTTGACCGACCTATGCCTTGTGGTGATGTATTAATTTGTGTTCGCACAAAACGCAGGAAACACTTTCCTGTATGTTATGGAAATTACTTAAGGACGAAAGTGGATGAGAGAAGTATTTGCCCACAGAAAGGGTTTTTATCTGTTTATGGACGAACGTTTTCAATTTTCTTTCGATGATTCTCTTTCGACGTAATGCTCGTGTACTTTTTTTGTGATTAATAAGTTGGTTTGTGGTTTATCTACATGCTTGTGCCAGTTTTAACCATCGGTACTTCAATTAAATTACATTAGAAGTGCCTATAGCCAAGTTAAAAAATTGGACAAGCGATATGAAAAGAAAACAAAGGGAAAGAGAAATGCAACTTCACGATAGGCATTCATAGGCGATAGTTTTATGAAGTGAAACTCCCTTGCTCTGGATAGTAAACAAAAACGGGCAATGAAGCCCGTGGAAGGAAGTAAACAAAATGGTAATGCAACGAAGCACGAGAAATGAATAGTACATTACTATACAAGGGAGGAAAGTAAGCGATTGTGGATGAGTTGCGAAGTTGTGGTACGAGCCAAAGGCAAGTGCTGCAATTACATACGAGTAGCAATCGCTTACTTTTCAACTCAGTATAGTAAGGTATTTTTCGAAAAAGTGAATGAGAAGAAAGTGATAACATTTTATCAATATGTACCAGTTTTTGAATTTCCTCATTGGCTCATCATCGTTATTTGAACAACATGAAAATAGTCATCCTCAAACGAGAAACAAATAATTTTTTTTCTTATTCGTATATTTTTTTCCCCTTTTGGTTATTTTTTTGTCTGTTGTGAAGTCTCATCGGTAAAACCTTTTTTTTGCACCATCAATCTCATTCATAAAGTACCATTTTTCATTCACTTATATAGTTAAAAATATTTCAGCTAACCTTACTTATGAAAGCTGGGCACATTCAACTCTATTTGATTCATTTTCCTCTTCATCTTCTCTACACATTTTTATTCATTGCTTCCTCATCAGTGGAATGAAGGTTGCATGATTTAATTTCGACATTGAAGTGTTCACCAATTGGTGAAAACAGTTTTTTAAATTTACGTGACTTTTTCTGCATTTCAATGTTTCTACAAAACAAAAACAAAAAATTGAGCTGTCAACGAAACATTTGTTCTTCAAAATAAAAATTTCAGGGTAACAAGTTTCACTTCCGCAGGTCCATTTCTCTGGTCCCCCATTCCAAATTTTGAAGTAAAAACTTGTGAAGACCCCAAGTTTTTACTTTAAAATTTAGAATGGTGGTCGGAGAAATGGACCTCACTTCCACCGTGTGTCCCAGTACACTCTTTTTGTTTTATTTTCTATTCATTTTATATTTCCGTGGAATGTGCTGAGGTTTGTTCTGACCTTTATAGTAACACCTCGATGTACCCCAAAAGAAGCTGAAACGTCGATTATTATCACTTCAGATTCCAGAACACTTTCAATCGTCATCATTTATTGAAGCTGCGTTGCTCTAACATTTTGGTTATTTGGTTCAATTCATTGCTTTAGTCCCTTGAAATTAATTTAGATTTAAACAAATATACATGTACCTATTAAATATACAACATTGCCTTGTATACCTACTGTGTGTTATTATGTATAATCAATTTTATGGCATGATTATTCTACAAAACGAATCCTCCTTTGGTAGTTCATAAACATAAAAATAAATTAGGAATATTTTACGAATCCCGTTGAGCATCGCTTCTATTATCATAAATTTTTCGAGAAGTTTCGCTCAGATATGCATTTCTCCCCATCATAATTACATTATTAGTTTATGCCCTTTTAACATTAAGTTAATTTATGTATGATAAAAAGTACCTACCGGTGTCTCTCGTAAATTTTTTTCTCTCGAAAAAGAACGAAAAGTCAAAATCCAATTCTTGAACTTTTAAGCTGGTTGATGAATTGGTTTTTTTCCCAACTTTTTTCATCTGTCATTCCACCTCTTTCTCCTTCTACGCTTTCATTATTGTTATCTTCGTCGTCTTCTAGTGCCTGCCATGCTAGCTTTCCCACGAGATTCTTATCTCCATTTCTCCAACAAACGATTCGTTTGGAATTTAACTTTCTTTCGGCTGTAGGTACTTGCACGCCGAGTGCCATTCTCTCCCTACTTCTTTTCCCACACCCCCCACCCGTATGTTCGTTCAATCAAAAATTTTGTTTAACCCTCTCGACTGAAGCAGGTAAATCGCGCAAAATACGCGTGTAATTACTTTCGCGTCCGATTACAATGAATGCATATTTTTCCATCCTCCGTCTTCTCAACGGCTTGTTGTCGGTCTATTTTGCCCGAGAGTAAAACGCATCTCTCTCTCACACTCTTTCACACACACACACACACACACACACACACACACACTCAGGCATGATACATTTTTTCCACATTTCCAGTATATGGTTTATGAAATAAAAAGGTAACGATTCGTTCTCGACCGAAAATACGCTACCGAGTAAGTTTATTTGAAAATGGTAATAATATGAATTCGTTGGTGCAAAAACGAATAAGAAAATCAGAATATATTGTCAGAGCTTTCAACTTTAGTTGCTTCCGTTTTAAACTGGTTATCACCGAAACACTTGTAATTTGAAATTAACCTCATAGTCGGGATTAGTAGGACTCATGTCATACCTGTAAAATACAAATCCATTAGTCCTGAAAATCCCCAATCAAAAGATATTGTATATTCCTTTACACTTGTAAAACTAGATAGCCTGCAGAGCAGACTGATGTCTAAAATACAAGCTTTGTAATGAACTGAATTTTTACATTTTGTGACTTATAGTTCATTTCCTCAGTGCAAGAGCAAATCGCAAGTATCTAAATAATATCTTTTGAGTCTTGAGATTTCCTCTTGGTAATGATGTCTGATTGTTGTAATGATTTTGAGTAGACCTTCGGCTGAAGTTCGACTTTTCAGTCAGAATTCATATGGTATTTCTTAAGCTTGAATTATTTGAGTTGTCACTTAGAGACAAATAAAATTCGAGTACACAATATTTCTTTAAGGGTCACCCTATATATTTTTCCCATGGTGGAATGAAAGAATGATGAAAATAAAAAAACTCTTGCTTACCAAGCTTAGCAAGAAAAAGTAAATTTTCTTTGTTTAAAAATCACCTGCATAAAGTAATATAAAAAATATTTATATTTTTTGCAAGAAATTATGAATATCCTACAAATACGATGCCTGTGATAAAATATACTGATTAAGTATCATTGTGGGGATTAGACCATCACTCGTATGAGGAAATAGGCTCGGCCTATCGACAACAGTCATCACCTTCGGTGACAATTATTCGTGCCTTGCACGTTAAACCAAATACCAAATGTATGTTCGTTTGTACTTGTCTATTTTTGCAGATAGACAAGTTACAAATCTCGGACCGTGACGAATCGATAGATAATTATCTCGGCGATGTCACGGACCGATACGAAGATGCATTCTCCGTACTTTACCGTTGCCATAGCAACCATAAAGTACAAATAAATTATCTACACAATACTTATGTAAATATTACATAAGTGTGTATGTGTGCGTGTAGGGAGCCGGCTATATAAGACGAAAAAATCATAGACAAAATCGCCAGTGTTTGCCGAGGTCTTGGCTCCCTCATACCTTTTTGGTATATTGGCATAAACACGCAAACTGTTCTGTTGAACACCTTCTTTGTTGGTTTTACTTTCCACGACGTAAGGTATTCCACAGTTGTGACCTCGACGTGATTTTTTGGCCACGTCGTGGTGTCTTTTGGCGCGGTGCGCTTATACTAAAGTGGCGCGGTGCACTGGCGAGTAACTCGCTTTCTAATTAAAGTAAAAATAAAATTTTTTTTCCAAGAAATTTTATTTTTACAACAAGACACCAGGAGCTCTCGAAGGTGTCTGCTAAGTGGGAACTTATACCCCCCTTCTAGAGTATAATTACCAGAAGGAAGAACAGCAGACCCTGGAAGGACATAGTTGGCCTCATCCACCAACTCCTCCACCTTCGACACACCAAAGAGAATTCGAAGACCTCAACCTCTCAGAAAATAAGAAGAGGAATAGACGTCCAGAACTTGAATGTCTAGGTGTGACAATTGACCAAAACGAATTGTCCACCAAATCTCTGAGGAGTAGAAACATACCAACTCCTCCAACAGATCAGCAAACACGATCTGCCCCAACTTTTGGCGAAGCATCTAGAACTTCCGAGACTACTAGCCAACAAGGTTCAATGGCACAACCAACCGAAAACCCACCCACAATTTCAGCAACCGGATCCTCACAACAAGTGCTAACACCCGAAATAATAGCCCAAGTTATTCAGCTATTAAACACACGTACAGAGCAGAATCCGGCATTCTATAGACGGAGGATTGATATTCCAGAATTCCTCCCAAATGAAGTCGATGTCTGGCTGACCCTTCTCGATGGAAGATTCAAAACCGAGAATATTCAAGCCGACCAACGATATATACATATTTGTGGAGGCATGCCCCCACAAATAATAAGAGGAATTCCGAATATCATGGATTGCCCTCCGGCAGAAACCGATAAATACGCATGGTTCTGCAAACAAGTAAGAAACGTATTTGGGAAATCAAAAAATGAAATTATAGATGAAATAATGGGTGGAATGAAGATAGGGGACGATAAACCCTCAATCTTCATGGCTAAATTACGAAAAAAGGCTGACCACATAGTAGCCCCTTCGGTAATCGGAAACCAATTCTGTAAACAACTTCCTCAACATGTTGTACAGGCATTGGCGGCAGTAGGATCAACGATAATAAACGAATCCGCTGACCTAGATTACCTAGCCAAAAGCGCTGATAATGCACTACAATACTCGAAGAATTCACCTTCGATCAGTGCAGTATCAGTAGAGAACGGAGAAATTGCACAGCTGAGAGCACAAATAGCCCAGCTCACTTCACAAGTGCAAAATAACAGCAATAAAAATAGAAACAATAACCAGCGAAATAACCGGTCTAGAAGCAGACCTGATAAGAAACGACAAAGCCAGTCAAGAGACCGAAGAACTGGAAATTCTCGCAGGGGGCAGAGTCCAACTCCCCCGAAAAATAAAAAATCTTCATCCAACTCTCCTTCTCGAAAATGGGATGAAAAGAACTGCTTCTACCATAATAGATTTGGCGAGGCCTCCACCAAATGCAACAACAAATGCCAATGGTGGGGCAAAACTTATAAATCCGATCCGTCAAACTAAAACGAGGGGCCATCTACGCGGCCGAAGACCCCTCGGAAAATTACTCATGCCGCCTGTTCCTAAAGGACAGGACAAGTAGGAGAAAGTATCTAATAGACTCAGGCGCTGACCTAAGCATACTGCCAGTAACCAAGAAACATAAGATACACACTCCGAAATACTACCTCCGTACTGTGAATGGTCAAAACCTTCCAGCATACGGACTCGAAACTATCAAAGTCAACATTGGATTGCGGAGAGACATGACTTGGTCTTTTACAATTGCGGACGTTCCAAATCCAATCCTGGGTGCTGATTTCTTAGCACATTACGGCCTAATCATCGATCTAAAAAATGGAAAATTGATCGATAATGAAACAAAACTTTGTGTGGAAGGCAAAACACTAGTGTCTCAACTGGACACAGCCATTTCCAGTTGTAGTAAAGTCGACGAACGATTCTTAAGAATCCTGTCAGACTATTCTGGAGTCACTCAACCATCAATTCGCAGGCACCCTACCTATAAACATGATACAGTTCATTATATAGAAACAAAAGGGCCGCCATGTCATGCTAGAGCAAGACGGCTTCTGCCAGACAAGCTAAAAGCAGCCAAGGAATACTATGACCGAATAATAAAAGAAGGTATTTGCAGACCTTCAAACAGTTCATGGAGTTCCCCAATCCACATGACTAAAAAAGCAAGTGGAGAATGGCGAATTGTTGGTGACTACAGAGCCCTAAATGCCAAAACAGTTCCAGATCGTTACCCAGTTCCAAACATAATGGACTTCAATGCAAATATGAAGGGTAAAACGATGTATTCTAAAATAGATATAAACTGGGCATTCCACCAAATACCAATGGCCGAACAGGACATTCCAAAAACGGCACTCATAACGCCCTTTGGACTATTCGAATACCTTCGAATGCCTTTTGGACTCCGCAATTCAGCTCAAACTTTCCAAAGATTTATCAATGGACTGTTTCGGGATTTGCCATTTGCATATGCATATCTGGATGACATCTGCATATGCTCAGAAGGCGGTGAGCAACAGCATGAGAAAAATGTGAGAGCCGTTATACAACGTATACACGCTGCCGGCCTTACTATCAATGTAGGAAAAAGCTTATATGCACAAACCAAAATTGACTTTCTCGGCTACAAAGTCTCAACCGAAGGCATAGCCCCTCTAAAGACCAAGGTCGAGCCAATATTAAATTTTCCAAAACCCTCAAACGTAGCAGAACTAAGACGCTTCTTAGGGATGGTAAATTTTTATAGACGCTGCATGAAAAACGCAGCAGCTGAACAAAGTAAGCTGTTTGCTTTAATAAAAACATCAAAGAAAAGAGATAAAACTCCACTCGAATGGAATGAAGAAGCTGAAAAAGCATTTGAGAACATAAAAAACTCACTGGCTAATGCAGCCCTCTTGGCTCACCCAGACGAAAGTCTACCACTATGTGTCGCTTCCGATGCCTCTGACTTTGCAATTGGTGCAACACTGTACCAAAAGGAAAATGACCAAAAATACCCGCTCGCTTTCTTCTCTAGAAAGCTATCAAAAACAGAGAAAAATTACAGTACTTACGATAGGGAATTACTGGCAATCTTCGCTGCACTGAAGCATTTCAGGCACCAATTAGAGGGTAGATGCTTTACTGTGTATACAGATCATAAACCCCTAACACATGCCTTCACGCAGAAAGCAGAGCCAGCATCACCGAGAAGAGCACGACAGTTAGACTACATAGGTCAACTAACTACTGACATCCAGTATATAAGTGGAGAACTCAACACTCCAGCTGATGCACTCAGTAGAATCGAAGCTATCTCGGCCCCTGCCCAATTACCTTATGCTGAAATAGCTAAAGAACAGCTTAAGGATGCAGAATTGCAAGAGTTGCTGTTAAACGAAGACACATCTCTTAAATTGTGGCAACGAAAAATTCCCGGTACTGATGTCTTACTAACATGTGATATCAGTACAGGCAAGAATAGGCCATTCTTGCCAAAAAAATATCGCAAATTGGCATTTAACAGCGTGCACAATTTATCGCACTCTGGCCCCAAAAGTACTGCTAATTTGGTATCATCAAGATTTGTCTGGCCCCGACTCAAGTCTGACTGCAATAATTGGGCTCGCACTTGCCTGAATTGCCAAGAATCCAAAGTAGGAAGACATACTCGATCTCCACTCAAATCTTTTAAACAAACAGAGCGGTTCAAAACAATCCACATTGATTTGGTGGGCCCATTGCCCCCTTCACAAGGACACAGATATCTCCTTACTATGATTGATAGAGCAACCCGATGGCCGGAGGCAATCCCATTATATGAAATGACAGCACCAACTATAGCTGCCAAACTATATGAAAACTGGATTGCCCGATATGGCGTACCTGAAGTCATAGTTACAGACCAGGGTCGCCAATTTGAAAGCTCACTCTTTCAAGAGTTATCAAAAAAGCTAGGTATTCAACATAACCATACCACAGCTTACCATCCTCAAGCAAACGGAAAAGTTGAGAGATGGCATAGAGCTTTAAAAGCATCAATAATGGCTCATGACACAAAAAGATGGGTGGATGTACTTCCAACCATCCTTTTAGGCCTACGATCAGCTCTCCAATCAGACACAGGACATTCTGCAGCGCAGTTAGCGTTCGGCGAAGAGCTACGCCTACCAGGGGACTTTTTCACAAATCCGACAGAAATTAGCCCCGAAATCTTAGTTCAGAACATACGAACTGATGCCAATAAATTCCTAACACAGGCAGCTCGCCATGGCCAGCCAAAGATCTATGTCTCGAAACATTTGGCCACTACTTCACACGTATTTGTTAGAGACGAAAAAATAAGGTCTTCACTGGAAAAACCCTACGCCGGTCCTTATAAAGTGATATCACGTGACAACAAAAATTTTGTGATATCCATAGCAGGTGAAAACAAAACAATATCAATCGATAGATTGAAACCTGCATATTTGGTAACAGACGACAGGAAAATAATAGGAAAAATAAAAGGAAATACACAGACTAATTCCTCCGAAATAACTAAAACACAAATAGTACAGGAAGAACCAGTCGAAACACAAAAAAATTCACAAACAAATAAATCAATAAAAAAGAAAAAGACAGTAAAATTTTCAGACGACATTGTCACAATAAAATATGACCCTACGGACCCAATAAACCCTCGTAAAAGAGGCAGGCCCCTAGGAAGTAAAAAAGGGAAAAACCAACTTCCAAAACGAAGATCTGAGCGATTAGCGCAAAGAAAATAAAAATCTTTCGAAAAATTAATATAACATACAAAAATAAAAACCCGCTAAAAACGACGACTGTGGAATCCTACGATAAGAAAAATGCGTGAACAATAAAACAACGACAGGTATCAACAAACCCACGTGCGCTCGATGACAACAAAAACATCGCAACGTGTATCTGTTGTCAAACAATACAAAAAGAATAAAAACATACATCTTATTGATGACGTCAGAAGCGGAGATGAATTTCTATTCATCTCGAATTACCTATAGCTTCAAAATGTTCAAACACGCCTAACTTTGCAGAAAATGAACAAAATTTTTCGGGAAAAGCTGCAAACGATAGAGAATTTTTACATCTATCTCCTCCACGGACGTACTCGCTCAAATAAAGACAACGTTTCAACGTAACGGACGAAATCAAAATTCACCAAGTCCTCATTCGCTTTTTCTACTATCGCCTCGACTGTCGAACTTTGCTTTCCTAATTTATATATAATTTTCTTTTGTAATTTTTTCTTTCCTTTTTTCTTGTAATATGTCGTCTACAAACCACCAACAATTGCCCGCCGATTTCGACCCTCAAATTCCTTCGTGTTCTAAAGACAATGTTGTGCGTATAGAAAATATGCAACAACAGTGTCTGACGGAACACGAAAAAGATTTGGCCCGAATCGAAGAGGAATTATTGATGGAAACGGACTTGTCCCCGGTGGAAAAGATCGTCAGTCACATGACGAAGGAACTGTCACCTCTGATCTCGCCTCCCAAAACGCCCGTCAAGGAGTCACCATTTCTGGCAACCCCAAAAATGACGACCCCTAAACCAACGATGCGGGAGCGAGCCAAATTCCTTTTCGCCGATGAGGACCCTGCTCTCCGAGCAATTCCTCCTCCGGCCCCAAAACATATCCGTACTCAGCAATTCACGGCAACATCCAATTCGCCACTGCTGACTACCCCAGGACATTTTAATCCTCGCCCCACCATTCCTGTCCGCAACCATCCTTACAGTCGTCCCCAATATCGACCACCGAGACAACGAGGACAGAGGAGTAGGGACACTTTCCTCCAACGACAAGCCCAACGCATGCAATCCTACGAATGCGTGGGGGCAGCAGTCGGAAGTGCCCTCGCTAAATGGGAGAGGGAGCAAAAACAGCGCTAAAACCTCTAATCCCCCAGACAAGCGATTAATCGTTTTTACGACGCAAAAACTGGGGGGGAGTAGCTGTGGGGATTAGACCATCACTCGTATGAGGAAATAGGCTCGGCCTATCGACAACAGTCGTCACCTTCGGTGACAATTATTCGTGCCTTGCACGTTAAACCAAATACCAAATGTATGTTCGTTTGTACTTGTCTATTTTTGCAGATAGACAAGTTACAAATCTCGGACCGTGACGAATCGATAGATAATTATCTCGGCGATGTCACGGACCGATACGAAGATGCATTCTCCGTACTTTACCGTTGCCATAGCAACCATAAAGTACGAATAAATTATCTACACAATACTTATGTAAATATTACATAAGTGTGTATGTGTGCGTGTAGGGAGCCGGCTATATAAGACGAAAAAATCATAGACAAAATCGCCAGTGTTTGCCGAGGTCTTGGCTCCCTCATACCTTTTTGGTATATTGGCATAAACACGCAAACTGTTCTGTTGAACACCTTCTTTGTTGGTTTTACTTTCCACGACGTAAGGTATTCCACAATCATGTTTTCAAAATATTTTAAGAATGTGTCAAAAATTATTATTTTTTTATGAAATGAAAAATTGTTCCAAGTTTTATAATTCCATGGTTTTCTTTCTTGCAGTGACGAGAAGAGTGAATTATATAAAAAAAAAAAAAACCAAAAAAAAAAGAAACCAACTGATATGAGAAAAAAAATCTCACATTGCAAAACGAAGTATAGTGCAGTTGTCTACGTTCTGGCTACGAAAATATTAGCTGAGATTTTAGTGTCCGTGCTCATATCTGTCGTACTGCCGGGGGTGAGGCGTGGGCGAAAATAGACTTTTTTCTGAGGTCATGTTGGTTGTAAGTTAAAACGAGTGGTTTTTTCGATGAAGGCTAGAAAATTAATTTTTCAGGACCATTATCAGAAAAGTAAAAGAGGGAAAATCACACTGAATAGTTAATAAGTTTGGAACAAATTAGCCAATAAAAACCAAAACCGTCAAGTCTGGTCCTTGTACCAAATTTTGTGACTATTGAAAAAGAATTGTAACTTATATTGAGATAACATGAAAAATTAGCACCTCAAATAGCTCCATGGAATGAACCTAAATACCAATAGGAATCAAATTTGGAATCATGTCAGATATACTTTAAATGAATACATGTACCAAATTTTGTGACTATAGCTCGAAAATTACTCATTTTAGAGCCATTAATCTGCTAAAACTGAAACAAAATCACCTCTATCGGACGTACTGTAAGGCTTATGCGAACTAAAATTGATACGTACTGTTCTTGACCTAAAATAAAATTATGAAACGAAAAACGTACCCACTCCCATCCTTGGATCCGAATATCCAGACAATTTTAATGTTCAAAAATCTACTTTAAAAATAGTTTTCATTAACAGCTGGTATTGCTGAAGGTATTGTTCTTGCATTGGGTCCAAATTTATCAGATCCTAGTTTTATCTCATATTTTTTCTTATTGTGATTTTATGGCAAAGACTATATGCTGAAGAGTGCGATATTTTGTTGGTTGTTGCGGCATAGCTGAGCTGGTGATGCCATATTGAGTATATAACCCTTGTGTGGAAAAAAACACGCCACCTTCATTACTACTCCTCTCGTACGCCGAAAAATGCTACAAAAGGGTAATGATGGCAGTAGTTTGCAGGGTCATATAGAAAGGTGTGAAATAGATTCCACCTCCTCTTCTAACACCAGTCAACCATGCCTCAATGCAATTCTGAGGTTAATTATTGTACAATCCTTTCTAACAGTAGTGTGTGTTTAGGGGGAGTACTGTGAGAAAAATCTTGAATTAAGAAGTGCACTATTTGGCCGATGGTGGTATAACTGGGTGGTAATGTCAATTGATTTTGAAGCTGATAGAGCCGTAAGTTGTTGGTTCGAATTCCCAAGTTCGCAAAACCTATATTTCAGGCGCGACTCCAAGAGGAGCAATGAGGCCTGTGGCCTTCCAAAATTATACAAAAATTTTTTTAATCCTTAGACGTAAGTAACTTCCCCGTCTTAACTTCACCCAAAGTATGGCACCGTACTCACTCGGCCACAGCGCTGGGTGACAGTGAATAAGGGAAACACTGTATATAGCAGATAGGTGCGGTAGCCACCACAATTATAAACGTCAAAATTTAATTATTCGCGCTTTTGCTTTCCTATTTTCACAGTATTTTTTTGTGTCATATTGAAATTCAAAACTTTTTGTTCAGTCAAGGAGCATTAAAAATAGTATTTTACTCAACTAGTTAGCAAATAAATAATTGTTACGAATGACTAAATAATTGAGTACGATATTGTTTTCAACAAATCCACCAAAAAAGAGGTTATTATTTATTCGATTAAACAGGTAAACTACATTCATAAATAGAATTTTAGATTAACTAAATACTATCCAGATATGAATTTGGTTGATTGTGTAAGCATCATTATGTAAAATGACCCTTTTTCATTGTGACATTTTGCAACTTGCGTATATGTAGTAAACGGTGCTGTGAAAAAATGAACAACAAACAGGTAGGAAAAAACTCATTTCTGCACTGTTTCTACACTTGGTGAAGAAATGAAAATTATTTTCAATATTCCTCAATCTGCTTTGGAAATCTCATATTTTGTAAATCAAAATCGATTTAATAATAAACACTTTTTGGAGTATAAGTTGAGAAAACGTATTTTTCTGTTGGGTGTTGAAAAAATACTTTTTAAAGTATCATTCTGAATAAGCTGAAATATGAAGCCGCTTCTGTTATGCCTACTGTTATTATTATTTTTCGACAGGGTTCGGGAAATGTTCTCAAACTGACTGTACCTCCCTAAATCATAGGGGTAATTACCTACGTTTAGCCTAACTTACCTGTTTTTGAGAAATAAATGCATGCCAGGTAAACACTTTTCACCGCTAAAAATTTTCTAACGTCTAATCAATAACGAAACAATTAGTGATAAAAAACTGTTAATGAAATAAGGCAATACGAACTCGCCAATCAGATAACTCAGATAGGGCTATAGGAGTTGAGAATTACGTATTTACTGCTCCTAGGCGAAGAAAAGCCGGAACCATCAAAACTTCACCTGGTCATCTTGAAGAACCAATTAATTTATTAAACACACACTCGTGTAACAAGAATATTGATTACAAAATAATTAAATACTCGTAAATGTTAAAAGGTTGTATTAAACAAGATATAAAACGGTGAAATACTAAATAGTAAGTTAAGTATGTAAGTTACAGTAGGAATAATAAGATTAATAAAGAAGAGTAAAATGTACATGGTTACATGAGTTTTTATAGCTAGAAGTTTTGGGAGGAGAATATGGCGATTTCTTGGAGAGTGGAAATGGTAGTGATATGATTGGAGAGTTATGACAATACAAGTTTAGATATTGTCCAATAGGAGTTTAAGGAAATGACATAAATGGTGATTTTGGGTATTTGCAATATCTGCAAAATGGTTTCATAGAAAAGAGTTGTTATGAAAAGTGTATTTGTGTTTGTTTATAAACATTGAAAGTAGAACAACTGAGTTAGTAAAGGCAAGTAAAGACTTGTTTACATGACGTCAATATAATGAGAATTGTTTTAGGTGATTGATATATATGTGAAATGTATATATAAGAGAGAGATATTATGAATGATACAAAATTATCATTACAACTCGACTCTCCCAAATCTGATCAATTTCACGCGCGGGCATTTACATATAAAATGGAACTATTTTACATCGTCTGATATTTAAGTGCCACCTTATAGTGCTGCCTTAGAGGGTAGCCAATTAGAAAAAAACTGGAATGTGCATTGTTAAATTAAAGGTAATTTCCATTGGACAGTGGACTACGTTCACATTTCCAGTCTAGACCCGCGTCTTAATTTTGTGCTTTTGATGTCACATCCAGAGAGTTCTACCCTCACTCAAATACAATATAATTTATCACATACCTTCGTACGCTGAAGCATTCGTTGATTGATTGAAAAGTCGTCGTCATGCTAAATAAAGTCGTCTCGATTTTTGTTTTTTGTTTTTTTTTTTTACCCGAATACGAATGACAGAGGGAGCCTCCAGCGCACACACGCTCGTACGCGCACAAATAGGCCTACACATAATACCATCGACGTTCCAGTTTTCTTCCAGTGTCGTCATTCTTTTCTTCTCATTTTCTGATATTACGCGTATCACACACGATGCCATGTAGCCACCGTGTGCATCATCAAATCCGTTTCCAATCTGGCAACCATAATATTATTATATCATTTCGAATATCAACTTATCACGTATGTGATCGACAAAAAATGTCTTTATATCGTCGAACACGCTTTTATCGTATAATAGCCACCATATCGAGGTACATGGAAGTGTTCGAATATTATGTTGTTGGACACGGAGTTACGCGCGGGAATTTATTCAATTTTCTCATCTTCCACTCTTTTATGAAGAAAAAAACTCGTCCTTACAATTATCGACGCCCACATAGACGTCTTGTGTACGAGAGTACTTTTTATTTTTTGAAAAGCGCCATAACCAATTTCAAAATTCGTTTACTTTTAACTTTTCTATTCTTCCTGTTGCCTACCACCGTTTTTTTATCTTATTAATTTTTAGGGTTTTTGCTTGCAAAACACCCTATTAAAATCGCTATGTTTTTCCTTTTCCTCATTCATTATTCCTCAGCCTGAGTTCTATGGTTTTTAGTGTATTTTCCAAAGGAAAATACAGCATTCAGTGCAATGACGGGACCTGTGGAAAAACGCCGATTCTAAGTCGTAGATCACGAATATATGGGTCACTCAAATTCTTCTGTACACAATATATATATATATATATATATATATATATATGGATATATAATATATTTCTACTTTTTGCTCATTTTGGAACTTTTTGGAAGTCTGTGAACCCTCCGTTGCTTGACCTATGACAATGAAACTTGGGATAATGTTAGAAACATTCCTGGGCTACACATTCGTGTTAAAATTTTTGAAATTCATTCATTAGTTTTTGAGAAAGGGATTCTCAAAATGTTACAAACCCAGCATTTGTCATCATGATAAATCCAGCAAATTTGTAGATTTTGGCTTGAAATTGTTATGGTAGTTTCAAACTATTTGGGACTCGTTTGATATTGAATTTGAGCGAAATCGGTAGACTGGTTTTCGAATGGCAGCCATTACAAATTTGACACTTTTTTTACTGATTTTGGCATTTTTTGGGAGTCTGTGGAGCCACCGTTTTTTGACTTATGGCAATTAAACTTAAGATAGTGTTAGACATTTTCATGGGAAACACATTCGTATTAAAATTGTTGAAATTTATTCAGTAGCTTTGGAGGAAGAGGTTCTCAAAGTTTTGCAAACCCACCATGTTGTCATCACGATAATTCACGTAAATTAAAAGATTTTGGCTCGAAATTTTTGTGGTAGTTGGAGACTATTAGGGAATGGTTTGGTTTTGAATTTGAGCGAAATCAGTTAGCTGGTTTTTGAATGGTAGTCATTACAAAATTTGACACTTTTGGAAAACACACACTGCGGCTGATGCGCGGCAGAGATATTTTTTTTAAATTGTGAAAATAAAATTTTTTATTTTATGACAATATCTGTGAACGTTTATTTATTTATTTATTTATTTATTTATTTATTTACTTTTCTTCTTGTCCATCTTCATTTTCTTCAACCTGTGTTTTATGTTTTCTTTCTCAACTGTGAAAAAATGAAAATAAAATTTTTATCTATTCATATGATGTTTTTTGTGACCATTTATTTTTTTGGGATAAATTTTCAAAATAAAGCAAAAACCCTGTTGCCACATCGTCTAGTGATGTAGCTTGTTTCATATTTTTTGTTCGCCGATACTTCAGCTGGTGTCAGCTACAAATCCGCTGCGAAACGTCGAATTTGAAAACTAATAACATTCATGGTAATTCAACCTTTTTGCTCCAAATTTTTTAAAAACTTTTCCCCAATATCTTTCATTTTTCTCAGAATATTATAAAAATTTTAGTCTCGTCTCTCTCCAAAAAAAAGAAAGAAAAATATTGGAATTAGCAGAAATGGAAACAAAAATATGTTTGAGAAGATTCTTTTTGAGTATGTGCATCTTTTTTCAGTGCACCGTGGTTTATGAATTTCTCTTTCCTGTATTGAATTATGAAATTCAGTTCCCTAACTGAAGCGACTGAGAACTACCAATGCTTTGTTTCTGTTAATTTGAACCACAGGCTAGGTGATTTTATCCCCATATAATCTTTAGAATACATGCTCTTTTCTCACTTTTTTGCTGTTCTTACTAGACTCACATAGTACCTAAAAATGCTATTAAGTATTCTAATGAGTAATAGTGGAAAGTCGCCAGGGCCAAGGCTAATTTTTGGCTTTTATTTTAAATCACAATAATGAAGGTATGAAGTAGTCCACTATTGAATTCACAAGTATTTTAGCCAACTTTTTAAATAATTAAAAGTTTTTGGAAGTGTACTCGCAAATAATAATTATCAGACTTTCCTTATAAATAATAGGAAAGATTATTTTTTTTATTATTTGGAAACCTTTTTGGATTAATATTTTCCGTGAAAAAGGCGAAGTGTTTAAGCCTTTCAATAATTTTTTCGAACCAAAATTTTTGAAAGCTGAAATATTCCACAAATAATTACCGTTATTGAAATCAAAGTATGATGGATTAGAACCCAGTCTTCCGAGTTCGAAGTTTTCAAAAATTAGAAGCTGAATTAAAAAAATTGCGGTGTTTTGAAACCTGTCGATTCCTAATGTGAGAATTCATCGTGAAGAATTTTGGATTTCTGTGGGTGCCTGTTGTGGATATGTATGAAATTGATTTCAGTAACGATAAGAAGAAATAATTTTGGGTATTTTTGGTTCTTAATTTTACAACTCATCTAAGAAAGTAAGCATTGTTACATCAGATATTTTGATATTAAATCAATGGTTTTTTGCCCTGTAAAATTTCTTTCTATAATGCATTAAATTATTAAATATTATGGGTTGAATCGTGGGATAAAATGGGGGATGTTTAAATGGGGTGTAAGTAAAAGTGAGAATGAGGTAGTCTAAATATAATTTGAAAATTGATTTCGAAGATGATGATTAGTAGATTTAATTATGTCGGTTCTCATCTGAGTTCCTGACATCTGACTTATCCGGACACTCCAGAAATTTTATTTTTTCTTTTATTAAAAATTTTTAGTAATTTTTAGTCTAAAATTTGAAGTCGGATGTAATTAATATTGGTGTTCACAGGACGAATTCCTTTTGAAATAAAGCCTCATCGTTGAGATACCACACATGCGTATAACGAATAAATTGGAAACGAAAAAAAATGTCACCCTAAAAGGAATTAAGAGGAATGCTGGAGAAAAGAGAGAAAATCTGTCAGGGCGTGGAGAGCGGGTTGGAGAGAGGAAAGCAAAGGTATTCTTCGAGTAAATTAAACGTTATAAAAAAGAGGGAACTTTTCTTTATCTCGAAGAAGAAAACTTTTTAACATTCATTAAACAAAATGAGGGCGAAATAAAAAGCCAGACGACGAGAAAAAACAACTAAGTATGAAAAAAGTGATGAAGAAAAACAGTTAAAGGGAGGGAAGCGCGTAGTCGATGAATTTCATAAATAGAGAACATCTTGCGAGAAACGGTTAGCTACAAAAATTAAGTACTCCGGAGGTAACTTTTTATGGCTTCGGTCATTTGCAATAACGGCGCGAAAAAGTCAAATTACAAGTTTAACGAAGTTATATCTACCCTTGAGTGTTGGAAAATGAGAGATAGAAAGAGAAAAAAATCTGCGATTATCTTCGTGGAGTAGGGGTCCATTTTGACCTTTTCTAGTTGGTGTGATTTTTTTCCCCCTTTTAATTCTATTGGTTCGTCGCGAAATTTGATCACCGGAGTTCGGCTTAAAAGAGAAGAAAAAAAAAAAAAAACAACCCGAAGTTAATTTTGAAATTTAAGCCTTAATGGAGATGTAATTTTGAACTGTTAATTTCGCGCGTGAAAATCTGCATTACAAAGTATCGAAAACAATAATAAAAGAAGAGACGATTTAATTTTCATTATTACGTAGGCTCACGTTACGTTCTACGAGTGGCTGAGCAGATTTTTTTGCGGAAAACCCATAACGTTCAAAATGCTGATCTCTTTGTGAGACTTGACGTTGCCAATTGGGATCAGCAGAAAGTTTTTAATCTCTTGAAAAAATGAAGACCTTTTCGTCATTGACCCGAATTCAGCCGTTTTCATGCTTTAGAGTATAGTGTTAGCCTATGCGCGTATGAACGTACGGCGACTGGTGTGGGTGGCGAAGTGGCTTTGTGCTCAGCTTAGCGATCAAAAGGTCGCGAGTTCGAGACCGGCCACCGTCACATCGCTGACCCAAAATGGCGGCGGATTCGGTTTGGTTCTGTTAGTGCCCTAATGTGCATGATTGAGAAGTTCGTGTTGGCACACCGTTCGTCATTCGATTTCAACCATTCCCTTCCCCCTTTCGACGTCGAATTTATAGTCTATACAATGGGTAAAATGAGTGTCCAACCAAAGCCCAAAAACATCTCTTACATACTACCTACTTATTACAGAAATAATTATCACAACAATTTTTGGTGAAGATAGGGGAGTAAACGTGGGTGAAAAAAAGTCGGTAAACCGGGTCAGAACTCGCCGCTGATTCAGTTTTTGTGTGAAAATACCTTCAAAGCTTTGACTATATAGTACCGGACAGGCAAAGCTCCATAAGGCCAATGTACTTTTTAATGTCAAGACATGCCAGCGAAAAATTAGGCAACTCTAGCGTACCTTCTGCGTTTTTGCTTGAGTTCACCAATTTAGAATACATCTGATGAAGACATCCCTTAAATTCACAAGTATAGCGCACATAAACACCAAGCAAAGTACGTCAAAAGGTACGCTCTGGTTGCTTATTTAGCGCCGGCATGTCTAACCAGAAATCATCTTTCTTTACTGCTCAAGTACTATAGGTACAGTGAAAGGTTCAAAGATTTGCATTTTTTAAAGTAGGTTTTCGAAAAATATCTAATTTTTAAAGCTGATTTACGGTTTTCTGTGAAATCCACTTCCGGTCGCACTTTTTTCGGATAGTCACAAAATTTGAGCCACATATTCAGATCTGCATAATGAAGCACCCTACTGGTTTCGGTGCGGATCTGCCTTACGGTATGTCCGGTGGCAGCAACTATATTTCATTTTTGCCAATTTAATGGCTCTAAAATGAGTAATGTTCAAGAAATAGTCACAAAATTTTAAAAAGATATTGATTCGGAACTATTTTAACATGGGTAGGTACCTCTAAATTCGGTTGCAATTCGTTGTACGATTCATGCGTTAGGGCTGTCAGAAGGAGCTAATTTTTTAGGTTCACTCAATAATGGTAGAAATTCTTGTCTAATAGTCATAAAATTTGGTACAAATATTACATCTAACGCAAAAACGAGACGTACTCATTTTGGTTTCAGTTGATCAGTTTGTTCCCTAATTAAGTTATTAGATATTTAATGTGATTTTCCCTTTGATGTAATAGTTGTGAAAAGTCTATTTTTCAGGTTTGATCCATAAAAAAATCTTGTTTCAGCCTAAAAACAATATAAATTTAAATTACCTCAAAAATCCAATTTTCGCCCATTCCTTAAAATTTTAATCAACAGTTGATTTTGCATTATTCTAACATGCAACTTTTGGTTGCAATTGGCTTTACCTTTCATAGTTTGGTGATATTGGGAGGATTAATAGATCATCGGTTGAAACTGACTAAATTATCGAGCTTATGATGTTTTGACGATTAACGTGTTTGTTTGAAAACCTACTTTTTCTTGCGTTACTTGCTGGGCATGAGTTTTTCTTATCAACGTTTGGAGAGACCTGCGTTCGGGACCTCTCATTTTACTTCACTGTCAGCTAATTATAATAACATTTTCTTTTATTTCTGTTTCAGGTAAGCGTTTGTGTTTCTATCAGTACTGGGCGTTATTCCAGTCAAGGTCTTAAACATGGTGAGTCAGAGTCATGCTTTTTCTTTTAACTATATATATAGTAAGATCCTCTGATAAGTCTCATGATTTTTTTGCATCGTTATCTGAGTCAGACTTAATCTTCCTCAAAAATACAACCGAAATAAGAATGTGATCGAATGAGAAATGATATTGTTAAAAATCGTTTATTAATCTTAATAATAATAGCAATATTTTTTCAAAACATCTCCATATTTTGCAAGACAGTATGTTTATGATATATATAAAATTTGTCTCATCCACTTGTCCATCTAGAATACTATATCTTTACATTCTCTCCCTGACATAAAACATTTTCTTTTTAGTATGCAACCGTACTAATACTCTCTAAAATCTGAAATGGTCTGTTTCGTATCTACAATGTAGGAATATTCTTTCTATCTCTTGAGTTATTGTGCAAAGGGTGAGCGTCGAATATTATTTGACAAAGCTGATGATTGAAGAAGTAACAAAAGAAAAATAAATTTTTTAAAAGATAAGCTTTTATTCTCTGCTGGTGTGGGCAACACTGCAAAATAGTCACGGTACTGATAATAAAAAGTTATAATGACAAGTGGTACTTTTGGTGGTGAACTTATATGAATTAGCGGTAGTGAGTGCAATAAAAGCTTGTAGAGCATTTCCACGTGACGTCATTGTATGTAATGCTGGGTAGTATCCTCTTGCTCCTTGTGATTTGGAAGCTACTGATAATTTCTTTCTATAAGAGCCAATGTATTTTTGAGCTCTATTAAAAATTTACTATAAATCTAATTTTATGAATTTAAAATTTTAAATTCTTTAAAAGTAAACATTAAACCCTCTTTATTGAAGAATGATATTTATAAAAAAATAGTACACCATTTGAAAGACTAGTGCCCTACATTAAAAGAGTATGTGTCTTTGTCATCAATATTCATGCTATGATTCTATGAAGAAGTAGTATCCCTTATTCCTTTCAATAAAATCAAAGTTATGAAGAGAAATTGGGTGAGAATAGTGACATTGAGGTATGTAATATGTTAATTAAGGATTTTATGAAAATTTAGCGGAATTCATATGTTTTGTTTTCAAAATATTGCTGAAATTCCCAAATTAAATTGAGTTCATTTCATTTGCCCTTCCACTTCACAGAATCAAATTTGTCGAGAAAAATTTCGAGAAAACGGTTCGGTGTAAAAATCTGAAATTTTCATGAGACTTTGTAACATGTTAGATGAAGAATCTTTAAAAATTTCATCTTAATCGTGTATTTGGTTCTCGAGATATGGCTGAAATTCCGCAAATTACCTAACTAGATTGAATTCTTAATTACTTAATCTAAACAGAACGTCAGTAATATCTTGATGACCAAATGTACGATTAAGCTGAAATGTCGCAGAAACATCGAGATATGTTAACTAAGGATGTTGAGAAAATTTTACTTAAATCGTAAGTTTCATTTTTAAATTGTCACTGAAATTCTACTAGTAGATTTAAGTCAATTCATATCATTTGCCATCGCATGTAATGAACGATATCGATAGGAATTATGAAAGAACTGTTAACTATAGAGAGCTGAAATTTTTATGAGATATTATTGTATGTTAGCTGAAGATTTTTTGAAAATTTCAGCTCTCTACAACTAACAGCTCTCTCATAATTCCTCTCCATAATGTTCATTATAATTATTACGTATTATTCATATCAATATTATCACATCCTATGGCCTCCAAAGAACACGGAGGTTAGTTAGGCAATCGTGTATTTGGTTAAAAATAGAAATGCTCTGCAAAAAAAGTATCTACTACTTAATAAGATTCATAATATTCGGCTTGTTTCTAACGATCCTCTCTCGATTGTGATAAATTTTATTGATATGAATTAAAAATCCTTTGAAATACCTACCTGATTCATTAAGTTTAATTTATATCTGACCGTCTTCAAGGAGATATCTTTTCGAATTGAAAATTTTTGTCTGCTGTAAATCTTTTGTACGTAGGCGAATTAAGGGAAGTTTTAGGTATTCTTTTAGTTGTATCTTTTAAGAATTTATTAATTGAGGATGAGTAACAAAATGCAGTGCGGTATTGTTGCCTCCTTAGTAGCAGAATATTATTTTATAAATTTTACACGACAAAAAAAAACGAAAATTTCAAATTAGAACGAGGTATGAAAAATAAATTTAGATATGATAATAAACTTTGACCGTCTTTGGCTTGGAAGGGAGTGGGCGGCAGATGCCTTAGTTACGTCCTTTGTAGGATGTGTTTGCCTCACGACCAGACTTCTATTAAAATCGTTGCTATTTCTCCCTTTCCTCCCGGCTACATGATATGATGGTATTTGCTTCAGTGTGGTTGAAAAACAAGTTGATGATGGAGGACGAATTTTTTTTTTTTATGTGAAAATCCACTTTCTTTGTTCAACACATCTTTAGAAAGATTTCTTACAAATACTCCGGATGGAATGGATTTCGTGACGAAAATTCAAAAAATTTTTAAGAAAAAAACAACACAAAAACAAAAAAAAATCTACCATTAGAGCAAACGATTACGTTTTCATTGTCTCTTTTCATCTTCTCTCTGCTCCAGAATTCCGTTCAACTTCTCTGAGATCAATTTAAGCCTCGTGCTCGTGTGTATCCGACAAACAATTCGAAATATCGTTTGACTTTTTTTTTTTTTCTTCTTTTTCTCTTCTGTATAAGATCCAAACGAAATCTATAATGAAATTGTGAGGTGATTGCGGAGGATTGTAATAACGATTTTTTACGGTTTAGACGCGTGAGACGAAATTTATGTCACGTACAAATACGAACAATGTAATAAGCAGTCAATTATTTGGCCGATACACGATACTAACCCATTCGATACGCCACGCGGACGATGTCTTATTTCATTGATTGGATCGAATAGCGATGTTGTATGTTGTCGAATTTACCAATGACCAAAGAACGATGACATTGTGTCGGCTGGAGAAGGAAAAAACGAAAACCAGGCCTCGATAAAAAAAGTGTGTAGGAGTTTGAACAAAACAACAGTAGTTAGGTAGGTACTGAGAAGATCAAAATCGTTTAAAGAACTGGAAAAGACGAATTTTTTTGAAGTTTGCGAAGGGAAAGTTATTATTTGAGGGAAATTTTTCATTAATTTTAGCAAGTTTCATTAACGAGTTTTTGAGTTGATAATAAAATGAAATGAGGTAAGCTCAATACTGGCTGATCTCTGTGTAATCCAATACCCGAAAAATGTATTTTAGTGTGAAAAACCTTCTGTGCCCAGAATCTTACTGTCCATAATGTATTTGAGTAGTAATCGTTGCACTTCAAAAATGATGCCTGGAATCCAGGTGCCTGTGTTTAGTGCAAAAGGAGACATTTGCGCTTATCTTTATGGAATGAAGTTGTATATAGAGAAGGTTGTCCCATCTATTTGAGGGCTATTTTTGCCGCAACCCATTGTGTATATCCAAAAGATAGTTCATCACCTGTGGGATATTAGAAGACAAATAAAAGGACAGTGTCTGTAGGCTACCACAATTAAACTCGATAATAAAACTGCTTTAATTGCTCAAGATTTGTTTTTTAATTTGAATAAGAATCTTCAATTAGTTAATCGAAACTGTGACTTAAACTGAGAAACGTTTTCACGTGTAACTTTGGTGTATTTATTCAAGTAAAAGTCCTTAATCAGTTGCATTTTCTTGTTAATTTTCCTGAAAGATGAACAAATATTGGTTCATAATGAAGAAAAATTCTCTGCAAAGTTGGATCCGATTCATTGTGTGTAGTTATCAATTTGTTTATTTTTATTTTTGAAAAATAGGAAAAACATTTTTTTCCCATCTAAATTGAGTGCCCCAATTGATCAAACTTTTCAGTATTTAGCCTTTCCTCGCTAATTTATTTGTCTATTTTGACAATGCAGCTTGCAGAATATTGACCTGAAATGTGGTTAAACTTTGATTCTTACTAAGGTTTATAAAATTTACTAACCGCCAGAGTTTGAAGGTAGTTTTAAGGTATTTAAAAATCGATCAAGTGCTGTGTAAACGGATAGCGTATTCCTTCCGTAAAAGATCATTTCGAAGCTGTACAAACTTTCGAAATTTTACCAGCCTGCTTGGGCTAATTAAATTATTTCAAAGAAAACGGACGTAGGCCTACATTACAAAGGATGCCAAATTATTCTGCCGAACTTCCGAAGTTTACAAAGGTTAAATTGAATTACGTATTTTGGGGTGTGGAGAGAAGTTGCTCGAATATTTTTTAAACACTTTACTGCCGAGTTTGGAAAGGTAGGTATTTGGTTGAATTTTATAGTTTTCTTTTAATTTTTTTTTTGTTCAAATTTCAATCTGAAGGTTTGGCTCTGTATTATAAATTAGTTTTTTTAGTCACTTGACGTACCTTTAGAATGTGCAGGAATTCCTGTTATATGTCAAATGAAACTGGAATAAATTGAATAATATTCTTTTGAATATCGTAATCAAAATCTGACGGTTGAGTTGGCGCACTTTCGCTGTCAGCTACTGATATGGTAAGATTTGCATATGAATTGGGCTACCTGTTGTGTTTCTTGAATTCAATACTTCCAAAAAAAAAACAAAAAAACCATTCAGATAACAAGCTATTTACGACGCAATATTCCTTTGATAAACAACTGGGTATGTAGTCTCAAATGCACTATAATATTAAGTTTAGGACACACTTGTATCAATCCAGAAAATTTTTATTGAAATTTTCCAAAGAAATTACTGATTTATCCCTGGTTGAAGCAAATATTGTCGTATCCAAGTAAAGATAATTTCACGTATGAAAAATTCACCCTCTACTAGCCCCAGAATATTTTTAAAGAGGCCAAAATTTGAACCAAAATGTTAAAACAAAAGTTACAAGAATTTTTTGAGTCCAAATTCCGGGACTCGGAAGTTGCCCTCACAAAAATTCTGCCACTCCCAACAATTTCTACCAAATATAAATTCGTAAGTTTACCTCGTTCTCAATTTTCACCGTCACTCTCCATTAATACCAACTCATTCTACTCTGTCGCTCAACCCGTCTTGAAATATAAGTACTTCATATTAACAAAAATCTATGTTAAATCAAAAACAATAAGTTTAATATTCGAGAAATGTCAACGCAATGCTTACCTTAAAATAGCTTTATAACATCAACTTAGTTAGCTTTATATATTTATCAATATTTTATATTTATATGCTTATAAATATTATAATCACGTTTGCACGGATTTGTGATGTTGAAAAAATAGTACCTTTCCTCAAAATTGTAAGTCTCTAATAACTTATCAGCCTCAGCTCTGCATCATAACTAGTTTTGCAATAATACAGAAATATATACTAAGTTCAATTTTTTGGACCGAAGATGCAAACTTTGATAAGCTCTCAGATTTGATTGATTTTTGGTTGGAATATTTTATGTTCGTAATTTTAAGGTGCAAAATTATTGAAATTTTTCAAAAATTTAAGATTCAGCACAACAGAATTAAAGTATTTTAGAAATTTTTATACGAAAATACAACTACCTATGCTCTTGTTTAAAACTAAGATAGAATTTTCAAGAAGTTACTTTTTTTGCAAACACTATTTGATTTTTGGTCAGCACCTGTTTTCAAAATTTCACAAAAAACACGGAACGCTTCTATTAGTTCCCAAAAGTAAATTGCTTCAACTGGGCTTGATTTAGTCGTAATCCCACGGGAACGATTGTAATTTCACAAAACTCGAAACAACAAAAATAAATAATTAAAGACCTTAACTTCGGAAAATATTAGCCAAATTAACCGGATATAACTTTTTGAGGTAATACGTCTTGATTTAAGAAAAAACATAAGGGCAACAAAAAAGTGGCCAAAATGCCTGGTTTACTATCCATGATCTGTATGGTAAATTTCACTATCACCGCCAGATTTATCAAAATACTGGTGGGGGCGAGGACAACAGTAGAAAAATTAAAGATTTCGGTTTGGTGAATTTAGGGAAAGATTATGAGCACATGGTCAATTTACAAAAAGAGAATTTTCGAAAGACTCTTGGGTCAAGTAAGTTAGATAAGGATGAAAAGTGTCCCAGAGAGAAACACCGAAAATATTTATTACCATCGAACTGTGCAAAAAAGAAAGAATATTCAAATTTCCACTATTTGGATAAGAATGAAAACGAATAAAAACATATAAAAAAATATAAAATAAACAAAATCGGTCTTCTTTCCAGGGTTAACACGAACGTTTCATTTTATAGAAATTTCATTTAAAACCGTTTAAAAAAAAAGCTCAGCTTCCTCTGTATTACCCAAAGTGCCTCTCGCATAGCAGCACTGGAAGAAAATTTTCAAGATCAAGCCAATACCGAGGTAACATAAAAATTGTCCTTCAAATTTCACCAGCGAAAACAAAAAATAAGACCAACTGAGAAAGAATGAATTCGATAATCTGACTAAAGTTTCAGTAGAAAAGAATAAAAATTTTCGTAGCCCATCCCTGATAAAAAAAAATTCGATGAGAAGACTTTATTTCTACAATACGGTACCATAGGTACTTTCGATTAACAGAGCATGAAAAGGTTTCGTCGACGAAGAAAATATTTTCCTTGAGCAAAAGGGAAAGAAAGAATAGCACTGCTGATGAACTCCAATCACAATGTCTTTAGATTGGTAGTTTCGGAGTTCAAACAGTTAAAACTCCAGACCAAACATGACGTTTGGCCATTAGAGATAAAATCAAGTTGAAAAACTATTCGCTTCTTTCGTATTCAATATAAAATAATTTTCCAATGCTTTCGACACACCATCGTCTGAAATTCTAATTAATTATATTTCAAATTCTTTGAAACATTCAAACTTAAATTCGAGCATAAGACTAGAGAATTTCGCATTGATAGAATTTATTGATTACAAAATTCGTTTACAAGCGTTTGTGTGAAAGGATGAGAAAAAAGTAATTGCCAAATAGATTCGAGTGGCGGTAAAAAACATTATTTTCAAAATAAGTCGATTTTGTAATGATAAATAAAGGTATTAGCGAGGGTATTGAGATATTTAATATCAATAAACCGATGAATGCCTGCTTAATTGATTCTAATTATGTTTTTTATTCGCGTGGTTTTCTTTGAGAATTTAGTTTCTTTTCGTTTCGAATAGTTGGCGTGGATGTGACATTAGATGTTTAGTCTATTCCCCCCCCCCTCCCTTCCATTCGTACAAAAGAAGTAAAGGTATTTTTTTCTGTATCGCTCCACAATCCTCGAATTTATTTTATAAAAACTTGAGCAATCGCCAAAAGCACGAGACCTTCGTAAAATTATATTGATATAAAATAATAAATCTTTTGAAATACATCTCAGTTGAAAATCATTTTTTATTTTTGCTTCTGTGATGATAAATTTTGATTTATACTTTTGTGTGTACCTACTTTCACTTTTGAACTTTACGTTTTGTTTTCCCCTTTTATCAATACAATACAACTTGTGCGTTTTCTATTGAAACACAGAAACTTTTCTCATTTTATTTCTACACAGTTTTTAATCGTTGAAAATTGGATTTAATGGAGGATGAAAGAAGTGGAGAATATTCTTGATTAGAATAATTACGCCTGTGCTCGTCTTAATTTTGGTTCTTTGTTACACCTGATATATTTTCTTAATTTTCATCATTTCGTCAAGCTCTATTGCGCTTTTTGTTTCATGAACTACTTTATTCAATGCTGAATATAACTGAATAATGAACTCGGTATTAGATTTTTAGATTTGAAAATCCTTTTCGCAACACCCACCCGAAAACTTGATATTTTTGTGCCTGTAAAGAATGTGCGAAAAGAAGCAGATTTCGAACTGGTGCAAACAGTGACAGTTTGCGCGTATGCACTTGCGAATTCGTTTACTTTTTGCACCGATGTCTTCACTGCGCATGCACACGCGCACTTTTTGTCTACTTTATGAACTGTACTTATTGCACATTTTCTACCCGAGTGAAAACCAACATTTTTTGTTTGGTGTTGATGACCCATTTTTGGGTGAGTATCTATTGCAAAAAATAATGTGTGACACAGTTGTCAAGTAGCTGATTGATACTTTTCACACTTGTATCGCAAATAATTATTTTTCTCCTTTATGTTTTATGATCACTAATTTCGGTTTGTCATCAGCTGACGCTCTTCTTCTTCGTGTGTTAGTAAAAATATCGCATATGATAATGAATCTGCGGTAATGTGTTTTTTAATTGGCTTCTAGTGAATTTAAGAAGTAACGAGAGAAAGAGAACGTTGAAAATTAATGTCGTATAATATTTAAGGTAGGTATTTTTGAAAGGTACTCATGAATCTGAAAAAACTTTTGAAGATGTTTTTCATTATCAGCCTCAATTTTAAAGTTGACTCTACTTCGGATGTTTGAGTCAAATTTCACCTCATAGTACCATTTTCTCTTTTTTTTTTTTTTTTTTTTTGTAACTTTAGTTTTACCTTTTTCTTTTCCCTCATTTTTACGCGACAAATTCTGCCGGATAGCACAAGTACGTTCATTTTTTATACGTCTTCGCCGGTTTTTCTTACATTATGCGATGTTTTGTACTCAATTTTTTTCAAAACGATCCAAATGTTCAACGAGCAGAAAATTAAATATGGTTGCATTGTGCATAGTTTCGACAGGAAACCCAAATAAAAAGCAGAAAATCACAAAATATAGAAAAGAATAATTTGTTATCCGCCATTCAAAGTACGTCGTGAATTTTTATATCCGGAATTTCGAAACTTCTGAATTTATCGCGATATAGATTTTAATGTTTTACTATTTTCAAAATATCTGAAAAAAAAAAAAAAAAAAAAAAAAAAGAAAAAAAAAGAAACATAATTGAGTGAATAAGCGACAGAGGAAAGGGGTAGTAGAAGCAAAAGGAGGGTGAGAACAGAGAATGAATAAAAAGTCCAGTTAGAAAAATACTGGGACAAACACACAAAAAAAAAAAAAAACTTGCAAGGGTAAAAATTTTATCCAAGGTTTATGACAAGCGGAAATCGTATTTCTTTTATTAACGAAGAGTTTTTTGTTTTGTTTTTTTTCCTTGCAAAATCAGGCATTCGAATAAATTATCTGCCAAAAATAGTTCACTTAAATGTTTTTCCAAGCATGTTTTCTTTTCTGCCGTTGAATATTTCGGGTTTTCTTTTTTCTATTTTTTTTCTGCCTCTTTCTTTTGGTAAAGCTATTACTAAGACCTGTACGTCGCCATAGTCGTATGTCCTAATGTAAATTATCATCTGATCTGCTGTTAAATTTTTTACGTATAACCTATTTGGATGATACCTGAATTGCAAGCGAATGAATACGAGACTCCATTTAGTATTTGATTTTGACTTCGTAAATTCTAATGGTAGGTACGTATTCGTCGAAAGAGAAAAACTAGTATAAAAAAAGTTCTTTTAAGGCGAGTCAAAGCATTGATTTGTTACGTCCTAAAATGATTGTCACATAATTGTTTAAAAGTTTTGATGAAAAAATGTTATAAATTAAAAGATGAAAATTGAACAGACAAGCCAAAGATTGCAGATCGCAAGAAATATCAGATATCCTAGGTCAAAAGGGAAAATGACGTGAAACGAGCTTGCCTACATACTACTTGAAACCTTGAGGTCTTACCTCATGGTGTCTCACACAACTGCCCATACTTATTGTTTAAAAGCCCTTAGTTCAAGGGAAAACAATTTTCTTTTACAGTTTGAGTAGTAAGTAAACTTAATCATAATAATTACCGATGTTACGACCAGATGTTTAAGGTTTTATACACTTAGTGTTACAAATCGGTTGACGAGTTGATTTGGTAACCATGATAACCTGATGTTAATTTAAAGAGATATTTTTACCGTTTGATCTTCTGGTTTGATATCACGATTGTAATGAATGATAATAAAGAACATAGAAAGAAAAAAGCGAATTCCCGAACTTGAAGAACTTTTAATTATTTAATTATCATTTCAGTACATTGGTAAAACGTGATCGAAAAAACGTTCCATTTAGTTGGCCAATAAAAAAATGGAGACGTAATTGTACCTACTGACTACATGTGCTTGAAATCTCATTCAGCACATACAGTATTGTTATCCATTTGATCTTTTATTACATCTTTCCATGTTTAATTATTTATGTTCATCATAGTTGAGTTCCGTTTTTATTGTAATACATTATAAACTGTATTAATAGTTTCATTGACCGATTAACTGTTGGGAAAACATGAGTGCTAAGTGTAGGAGTAGAGTCTATTTGATTACAGACCTCAACAGACTTAGTAATTATGAACCAATTTTATATTTTATTATTTCATTTTTATACGATGACGAATCTAGGGTTAATTAAGATTGTATACAAATATTTTGAAGATTACAAACTTTTTGAATTTTTTATTGCAAAATTTCTGGCTGCAGAAGCATTTTTTTGGATGATTTTTTAACAAAGCGCGGTTCAAATGTGAAGTTCCCACAGGGAGAAGTTGCATCATGGTAATCCATATAGTTCAGGCTTCAAGCTATTCTGCACCTGTATGTGAGTCCACTGTGGTACTTAAAGTTTTCCAGAAACAAGGTTTAATAGACATTCCATTTTTATCGTATTTCTCACCATATGTAAGGCCCCTTCTGGGGAGAAGTGACGCCATGGCATTAGATTAATGTTTGTGGCATTTAGTCAAGGCTTCAATCTATCCACCCATTCGTAAGTGTCTATTGTAGCACTTACAGTTGCCACAGTATGTAATAGACAAGCCATTTTTCCCAATTTTTTTTCCACATATTGTCTGAACACACCCCTACGCATTGGGTAAGACATTATAGCGTGCAAAAACTTGTATTTCAATTTTAATAATTCATAAGTTATTGGAACACATTGTTTTTCTATCAAAGTTGGAGTTGGCCTCCTATTAGTTTTAAAAAGACCATAACTTACTTCATGTTATTGTCGTTATTCTGTTCAGCACTAATGAAATTTGATTTTAAAAGTATATTAACTGTTTGAATCAGGCTAGATCTTGAATTATTTCAATATTGTTGAACCATTTTCTAATCAGTTTTTCCATCGAATTTTTATTTTGTTAGTTTTAATTCTATATCTAACTTCTACCCTTTTTGGGTTCTCTCATCGGTTTTTCTAGTAGTAGAAAGGTTGAAGCCTAGAAAATAATGTTGTCTCTAAAATATTTAAAATTTTAAATTCATACTTCTTCAAGTATGCTGTTAGATAGCTGAGGTTAGAATAGGTCACCTTGCATTTGGAAATATTCTCCGTGTTTATGTGCACGATGGTAGATTTGAATTTATTGTTCCATAATTAATAATTATGTTAATTATTTCGTATGTTGAGCTTTGTGTTTTGTGAATCTTTAACATAAATATATGTCCTCTCCGGTTACGTGGTTTTGTATAATTTACGAGCTGTTACTCGCAGTTTTGCTGGCATAATACCTAATAATTGTTTCAACCCCTTTTTTGTGGTCCCAAATTTATGAAACTGCATGAAAATTTAAAAAAAAAATGAATAGAATGAGAGAAAATCATATCCACCTCATCATCCAGTAGACGTCAGACAATGAAAAAAGTGAGAGGGATAGTTTTTTTTTTTTAAATTCTCATTTGGGCTGGTATTCATAGTTGACACTATGTGTTCACTCACCTAAGTATCAGTTTAAAACTTACTGTTCTCATCTATATTTCTCGGTGAAACTAAATTTTTTCAATATCTTCAATATAGTTTGTCTCTACGAAATTACGTTTCTCATCATTCTCACCTAAAATATTTTTTTCGCTACTTCACTGCCTTTTACAAACAGACCCTTAGTTTAGTGAACACTTTGTGTAGACTATGCATACCGGCCTTACTCTTTTTCGTTCATTTCAAGAAATGTTTTGTCCATTTTCTGTTTTCAGAGATAGTAAAAATTGGTAACTTCGCCCCCAGGGAGGCGATGGATTTCTTTGATAACTACAAACCTCCCTTGTAATACCACAATTTTTTCGGGAAAATTTCATGCAAATTCGTCCGTCGATTCTGGAATGATGGTGTTTCCAACAGTTTTGAACTCGTATTATTTTATAATATGTGGATAAAGTTAGAGATGGAGATAGAAATAGAGTTACCTCATTCCGTATAGACTTAGAATTAATTCTCATTGATTGTTTTTCTCGATTATTGGGTGTGAGTTCAGCCTACTATATGAAGTTATGAGAAAATTGGACGTAGCCACTGGGCATGACTTGATTACTTTTGAAAAGATCTTTAGAATAGTTAAATTTGAATTCATTTTCAATATTTACTATCGATTGACATAAAAAATTATTTTACTAAAGTACGTTTTTGAAATTGGCGACTGACAGATTTTCATCGCCTATATGCAAATATAGTTACATCAGCACGTATCAATATATCGATAGGTATACCTATATGCCCACGTATCGTCAAATATGTTTGTGAAAATCTATGTGTAATATAGGCTACGATATTGATAATGGGGAAAATGTAAGAATTACGTGAATGTCGTTCATGTATTCGGTCCTGAAGGTTCATAAAGTATAATTGATTAAATAACGAAATTGGATTTTGGTAAAAATCTTGATTTTTAATTTTAACGTGATGGTTCGGATGCTCGTGTACTCTTATGGTAAAAGCGCTGTTGACTGACTGTGTCCTTTCTACATAGCTGTGTGTTCTAATAAACTTCTTTCCTTAATAGTTTTGGGAATCCCTCCCCTTGAAAAACTTCGATGTGAGGTTGAGCCCATATTACTCTCCGCGTTGGTTATTAATTTTTAAATGAATAATTTCCCCATCTTTGTGCCGAAAAACGAAGAATTACTGTAAAAAGTGGTGCGCGAAAAAAAAAAAAGATGAAAAAGAAAACAATAAAAAAAATAAAATAAAATAATGAAAGAATGAAAGCGTAAACCTTCTGTTGCAAAACGTCACTTAATTAGCGTTATACTCGCTCGACGGCTTACCACTAATTAACCAGAGATTTGTTTGAAATATTAAACACGAGAAGGAAAGCCTTTTGTTATTACAGTGCAAACGCAAACACCCTCCTCACCTGTATTCTCGACTTCCTAGAATATACCTCCTGGACCCACAACTTGCATTGTCACGGTAGGAACGTTTTATACGTATAGGTTATGTACCTATATAGGTACCTGTACCTGTATATGTATATATATATATATATATATATTGCAAGAAAATTGTTCTAAGCTTGCGAATCCAAACTTCTCCGAGATTTTTTCAGCTCTCGTCGTCCCTTTTACCCTTTGCCCGTTCTGTGTGCATGCGGTGGTGTGTAGATTTCGCTTTACTCTCTTCTCCGTCCTTCATGGATGCCATCCATTCGTACTATTCTTCCCTCCTACCCCTTAACCCGCGTCTCCGCCATCGCTGTTCAACCTCTTTATTCTACCCCCCTTCACCGCTGCATAATATCAACCAACTTCTGTGCCTCGTGTGCGGTGTTCGTATATTTTCCTTTTCCCAAAAACTAAGTCGAGCGTATCTATTGTCCTAAGTGCCTTGTTTCTATTTCATCGCTAAGTAAATACCAGGATTTTCTAATATACACTTTCATTTTAATAGTTTCGTGAGGTATTTGTGTGTGTGTGTGTGTGTGTGTGTGTGTGTGTGTTGAGTGTGCGCGCGTCCATTTATTTTATTGCGAGGGTTGTTCGTGCGTTTTTTATAAAAGTAATTTTTTCCTTTTCAATATTGTAGGTGTGCTTCCGCACTTCAGCCACTTTCGTCTCAGCTAATGTCCTAATTTTAGACTTTTTTTTACAGATTTTCTTTTTTTTTTTTCAAGACTGGCCGATGGTTTCTTATTTTGGGTAATGCTATGTTTTGGTTGTTTCGAGTGGTCAAAAGTAGTAGGTCCCAAGTGTTTCGTAAAATGAGCTGAAAATACTTCAACTGATTTTAATTGAATTGGAAGACTCGACAGCCCAAGATTATAAACTATAAGAAAGATCATCGGCGTTTCAAATCGGAAAGGGAAAATTAAAATATATGTCGTCATACAGAACCTTGAGGTTTTGCCTTAAGATGTCTCGCACAATTCTCCCATAATTTGTGTGGAAGTCCTAACATTTCAGCCTACGATTTCGTTTTGACAATTGAATTAAAAATAAAATAATAAGTACGCAGTAAGCGTAATTAATCACAAGTTAATGTTTGACTTACAAACTATTTATTGTACACCATGTTACAAACGTTGGTCGAGGTGTAAGGACCATCAGGTATGGTGGCAGGCAAGATCGACACAGTTCCCTTTTTTGTTTTTAAATGTCTTGTCGCAAAACCGCGGACATAATTTGGTTAAAGATGGAAAAAGAATTGCGGAAGCATTATTGACTTTCTTTAGCATTTGAAGACTTTCTGTTATATTTGATCCTGAGCAAATTTCAATCGTTAAAGCCGGTTCAGAATTAAAGGAAGTGTGCTCCAACAGCGAAAGCTGGGAGACTACAAAGTTTATCGATATTAATTATAAACCTCTATAAACTTCTGTAACTCACCCATCTTTATCAAGTTTTATAGACGCCTATAAAGAAGTGTCTGTAAAACGAAATCTTGCGAATATTGTCTATAAACAAAAATTATTGGTAGCTGTTGTTATTGTTTTTATTTGAAATTGTTATCAGTCATACGTTTTAATCATAATTACCGCGTTAATTTGCTTCATGAATCATTATTTGATTTCTATTGAAATTTCTACTCAAGTACCTTATCAATGAATCTTATTTTTATCACCATTCTGTTGAATTCACCGAGTTTCGCATATACATTCATAAAATTTATAGAATGTTCGTAAAAGCCTAAAAGTGTTCATAAACTTCGATAAACTTTATAGACATGTCTTAAACGCCTCCCTGAGCACACTTCAGGAAATAATTAGTCCTTTTAATTTAGGTATGAGTTGCCATGTTGATTTTTAATTACCAACAGCGTTAAAAGGAAGTAATGTGTTTGAGCTGTTTTCTGGAGATCTAACAAATTTTTGTGTGCTTCTACAGTTATCAATATTAAACCCACAAAAACTAATCTTACACCACCAATTTTTTCATTTTTGTGCGTCTTTAAAAAAAAATTTTAAATCCGATCTACAGAAGCCTGGTAATATTAATTTGAAGTTCGTGGCTTTTTTGGATTTTAAAACAAACGGGCCAATCACAAAATAGAATTTTAGGTAGTTTACTGTGATTGGTTCGTTCATATTTGTCTTCCTGTTTTTAACATTCTATGTATATTTACAAACAGCCGCACAAAATAGAATTCAATAACTTTACCTTAAAGTTAGTTATATTTTGTTTTTGATGTGTAAACCTCTCAGCACCCGGTCTATGATAAGGGTTAAATGAGAATTACCAGCATCAGATTTTTGTAACATGTAACTCTTGTTTATGTGTGACATATGACATGCAGGTGTGTGATTGTGTGCATGCGCAATGTGTACGCTTACAACCATACTATTATGTTTACACATCAATCCTTCATGAGTATAGCCATTCGATCATATACTAGACAGACATGCTTTGTACAATCTTGTACAATGCTTCTGTTTTTAATAGAATTGACGTGAATAAATTCGCGATTTTTTCAGGTTTAATGACTGTAGTATAATTTGAAACCAACTGATAATTTCTACAAGACAAGTAACAATGTTGCTCAGGTAAGAAACGAAAAAATGCGTTAACACTCCCCATGAGAAAAAGGTAAGTAACGTACAAAAAACAAGGTACAAAATTGAAAAAAGGGTACGAGATCAAACATTAAGGTATTCATAAATAAAAAGATTAGGTGGGAGAGTGTGAAAAAGCTATATAATAATAATGGTAATGGTTAAGAAAAGCCAATGAAAAGAATTCAAAATAAACATAATTATAATAACAATATAGTAAATAAATAAACTATAACGATGTCAAGGTAGGCACTGGTATTACGATTGAAGCGCTGATACATACAGAGTGTGATGTCACATTGGGGCAAGAAATTATTTTACCCAGATTATACTGGAGAATACCTAATTGACGGATTTAAAAATTGGTAAAATTGGTCAATTATTTTACCATCTTCAAGAATATTTTGTAGACGGGTTTTTTCCTTCTGCATTTTGTACTTACCAGTCTTTCTGTTATTATTTTCGGTTTTTGTTTTTACCTGGCTGCTTCTACGCCTCAATATACCGTAATATGGTCAATTTTGTTGTACCCTGCATACTTAAAATAACATTATTCAAAAATTTGATCAGCTGTTAAAGAGGAGAAAAAAAAAAGGCCTAAAAAATGACGACACATGTTCACAATTGACTGAAACAGCGACAATACCTACAGTTGTGATGCAGAATCGTCGATGTAATTGGTAATTATGTTCGAAAAATTATGGAACCGTATCTGGTTTGCCATTTTCAAACGTGTGTGGCATAAATTAATGAAAATATCGAACTAAAATGAACATCGAACTATACTGGTAACCCGTATTGCAGTCTAATAAACCTTAATTGCTAATTAATATATGTTTGAGGTGCATTTTCACATGGAGTTGATGCAAGTGATTCAGTTAATGTAAAAAAATGTGAGCAAAAAAAAATGACTGATTCTGTTCATCAGAAAAATGAGTTTTCTTCTGGTAAAAGTGTTGCATTCAAATTAAGGACTGTCTCATTCCCTGTCAGTTTTGTTGATCATTGAATTTTCCATCATGTTCGCGCATTACATTTATTCTTGAGTTAAGTTAATCAACAAGGTTGAGAGCTTTTGGGATTGAAAATACGACCAACTCTTTCTAAACGTATGAAGACATGTTATTTGAAGACTTTTCGATGAAAATAAAAGTGTAGTGGTCCGAGTTTGGGTTGAATCATTGTGAGAAAGCTGGAAATGGGTATAGTGTGTTGAATGTAACTTTCAATGGGATAAAATCTTTTTTTGTAAATATACTAAAATATTGCATTCGATGCAGTGGTGAGACCTGGGGGCGAGACAGGTGGAAAAGCACTGATCCTGAGTCGTAGATCAGAAAAATTATTCTGTACACAATATATACATGTATATATGTATGGGGAGAAAGTGTGGATTTTAACCCCCTCATCCCTTAAAAAAGTTTTTAAGATTTTTTTCACAAAAATGTATTTTACTGAATGACATAAGTGTACCCTTTAAATTTCCTACCTCTATATTGCTGTAACGGCCAAAAGAAGTAATATTGTACCAATTTAGAACAACTTTCAGTGTTACACCATAGAAGAAATATTCTTTGAATATTTTTTTTATATTTTAAAATAATGGTTTAGGTCTCCACAGAATATTGTGGACCTTAACTTTGAATGAGACTAAAATATTCAACACAGTTAATATTTCAAACACTTTTACTAAGGATTTAACAGTTAATAATACTTCACCCATAAATAATTGTGTGGGAACCACCATACTTTGTCTAATATAAAATACATTTGCCAGTTATAGTTGGCGGTGAGATGGCCGTGCGGTTAAGTTCACCGCTTTTAGCTGGCAAATATGTAGGTCTTAGGTTCGATTCCCCGAGCCAACAAAACCTACAAATTGGAGGTTAAGATAAGCCCTTAGACAAGATGTGTCTATACATACAGTAAGTAAACAAAATAATTTAGAAATCAAACTGAACATCGAGTGTTTCGTTGTCTGGGTTTATATACCCATTCAGGGTACATTGTGTTGTGATTGAATATGGTGAATAGACTAAGTGAGGTAGGGATTTGTTACAATAGGGATTTGCTGATTCCTAATAATATTGAGGAACAGGTGTTTTTAGGTTGCTGAATGTGGCAAAGGGATTTCTATGTTCATGACATATCGGATGGGTAGATTTTAAATTGTTTACAAAAGAGTTGTGGGATGTTTAGGTTATTGTTGAATACCTGCATTTCTGGTATTCGAAATATTGTTCGTCATAATTAAAAATAGAAGAAAATATACGTTACAATTGCCTCTTTCTCAAATAGGGGGCTGCAAAAATTTAATAAATTAAAAGTATTGTCATTTATATTGTCCCAAGAAAGATTTTAAGCCAAGTCCAAGGTCTGTATCTCCTGTGGGTGCAAAGGTGTGGATTTTGACCTCCCCCACCCGCTAAAACATTTTTCAAGAATTTTTTTTCACAAAACAAAAATTTTAAAATTGTGAAGACACACACACCATCTCCTCTATGATGAAGAAGAAATTTTCCCAAAAAAATTTACCAAAAAATCTACCCCATAATATGCAAGTGTATATTTATAGGCACGAGTGAGAGAGATGAGTGACAGAGATAGGTGTATTCTAATAGGGAGATATTCTATATTTATAAAGAAGCTAACTACTCTTAGCAGGTGGAATAATCAATTCTGGAATTGCCTGCATCACTTCGAGTGAACATCTAGTACATGATATATATATATATATATATATGTAAGTTTGTTTCTGGGTATTCCACTCGATCTAATTTGCACGTAAATAAAGTTTCGTGAACTCGTAATCAAAAGCAGAGTTTATTAACACGATTAAAATACGGTAGTGAAATTAGAAAATTCAAGATTATTATACACAAAGAAACGAACGAAGATACGACAAGGTTTTATCTGTCTTTCTGAAACGGCGATTAAAGGACGAATGAATGAATTGAATGAATTCGATAAATGAAATCGACGTTCGTTACAAAAGGAAAATAGTCATGTCGAGTATGGTCAAAAATGATGTCATTTAACAAAGGATGGTCGAGTCGATAATACATGAAATGACGTAACTTAAAGATAATAAGATCGGAACGGTAAATATTAGATAGTCGAATAGTGTCGACTTCTTAATGTGGGTCAAACAAAAATAAACATTACGAATTCATGAAAGAACGAGAGTAACATACGAAATTGTAGTCATTCGAAAAAGAAGAGTGTTCTTTTTACATAGGTATATTTCTACTCTTTGTTCATTTTAGTACTTTTTGATAGTCTATTTGATCTGTGGCATTGAAACTTGGGGTAGTGTTAGAAGATTTCATGGGATATATAGTCTGTTAAAATTTAATGAGCTTACTTTTGAATAAGACAAGGCAGTTCCCCCGGATTTATAGGTACGCCTAATGAGTCAATTCACCAATTTTCTTTCCCTTTGGATTATCAGTTTGGCTCATGCGTAGTGTAAAACGGGCGAAGAACGAGCCCATGGCATTGATTATCCGTGTCTGGTGTGTTGATTTTGCAATATTTCGAGTATAGACAACTTTAGACATTTTCATAGATAATTCAGAATAAACAGGCAACGTATAATTATATTCAGTTTGGTTAGAAACCTAATTCCTCCAGTTGAGTTATAAATTCAAAGGTAGTTTGCTAACGATAGAAGGTTTTAGTTTCCTTAAGTATAGCCTGAAATCTGAGTAAGTACGAGTCTCTCACTTCGAAACTCTTTACTCAAATCAATTTTGATTAGCTGGAGCCTCTAACTTGAATTTCATCAAAGTAGGGCGGGTTACATCTTGAAAAACCAATAGATTATAATGTATCATTCATTCTGACTTTTTTTTTTACAACCTCTATTCTGTTTGTTTGAATTTCCCAAAACAAGACACTCGGAGAGAGGATACGAGCGAAATAAAAAGTTTTCCCACAAATTGTAATTTAGGACGATAATGACGATGTTAGGTGTGTGCTAAAACCTCGGCAAATGCCCAAAAAGTAAGTTTGACATCCAAAACGATAATAGACGATACAGTCTCTTTGTTATCGTGTAACCTTTTGAAATTCAACGCCTAAAGCAGTGGACCGCCGCTACCAGCATCATAGTTATTGCTCGACGAGCCTTCGTACTATTTTTCTTTCAAAAGTTCGCCTTTGAAGTGCCAGCTCGCAAAGCTTTTGATTAAATTTCCAATTACCATTGTAACCGAAGTCTTATACCCCGTTTCCGTCTTTTCTACCTGTCTTTGTATCTTTCTTTCTGTCTCTCTTTCTCTCTGTCTCTCTCTTACTCATTCACCGTTTCTCTTGTCTGCGTGTCTCTTTGCCTTCGATTTTCTCGCTTTCCTTCTCTCTCTCTTTTCTCTCATTTTCTATCTCTTTTATTGACGAGCGTATCTTTCGTAGAACTTGTATCTTTTCCGAAGTTATATATTTGATAAGTGAATTCATTAGAGACACGATGAGAGTTTGACTCTTTCCTACAATCAAAAAATATTTACCAAGTTTTAATCACTTTTTTTTTTTTTTTTGTGAAGATTCTTTTTATCTCACATTATCGTTTCGAGTAGCTCAAAATCCGGATACTCGTACTTTTTCTGATTTCGTGAAAGGTGGTTTTAAAAATCGAAAAAAATCCACAACGTATATCGTGTTTTGGTGTAAATTTGTGTAAAAGACTCGAGAGCCAGACTATTTGGCACCCTTTTATAGGCTTTTCGAGGCTATCGCCTGTGTTTAACGTGCCGAAAAACTTTCGAATTATAGGTTTCGTAAGTTTCGGGCTAAATGGAGAAAGAAGAAGGAGAGAATCGAGAGTGAAATTTACTTGATTTTGGAGGAAATTTTCCGAATAGATATACGTTTCTGATAAAAAATTTTCCAATGGCCAATGATGATGTAGTATTGGTCGTCAGTTTTGTTGTTGTTATTGTTGTTGTTGCTGCGGAGTCATCAAAATGAAATGTTTGTAAAGTACGTTACTTTTACGAGTAGAAAGTTTTCTAATTTTGGAATTGTTCGTGCGAAATTTACAATGTAGTTGTTCATTAATGACTTTTATTTATTGTTTACGATAAAATACGTTAAAAGGTGCGTAGTGAAGAAGAATGTATTTGGTCGGTAGTGTGGTTGAGTTCATTTCGATCCTTTATCAGATTATTTTATCCGGTTCTCCTTCATAATAGGTGCGTTTGAAAACGTTGAAAATGATAAAATGGGATCGTTGCAATATCCTCTTATATCGAAAATAGTTGTTCTTATGACGCAAATTATGCTACAGGAATTAGAACTTTAAATCCTTCCATCGAGTCACTGCATCAAGCAGCCATTAATACCATTTGATGTATGATCCGTGAGGGCTTTTCTCGGTGAGCTTTCAAAGGATGCTAGTGTTACTGTTTTAGAGTGATATGATTAGGTGTACTAAGTGAGCACATTAGTGGATTTTTTCATTTTCAACGAATAGGGTACCGGACATGATGGATTTGATCAAAAAATGGATTGCAAATCTAAACTCAGCACCTCAAAAAATATTATTAATGATATATCACTCAATAATATCTAAGCATAGTATCTCAACCCCCTGTTTGGGGTCACAGGGGGCTCAATAAGGGGTTTGATAAAAAATGGATTGAAAATCTAAACTCAGCACCTCAAAAAACATTATTAATGATATATCACTCAATAATATCAAAGAATATTATCTTATCCCCCTGTTTGGGGTCACAGGGGGCCAAGTAGGGGTTCAATCTAAAAATGGATTATAAATGTGAACTCGGAGCCTCAAAAAACAATATTATCGATGTATCATTCAATAATATCCAAGAATATTATCTTAATTCCATTTCTTGGGCTACAGGGGGCTAAATGAAGGGTTAAATCTAAAAATGGGTTGCAAATATGAACTCAGCCCTCAAAGTAAATAACTCCTCAGGCACCACCAAAAATTTTTTTCAAGGCTGCGCTCTAATATAAAAACAAATAAGGAATAATTGGTTTTTGATTTTCTTAGTTTTTATTGTTTTTCAATGTTTTGAATTTGTCTATAAATAAGGGAGTGGGGGTGCAAGTGCACATCCTTTTATCCCCTTCCTCACAGTCACCATAAACTTTCTAAATTGATGAGCTTAACTAAACCAATGTACAAACACAGGAGAGTGAGGAATGAATGAATGAGAAACCTGTGAAATAGGTGAAAAGTTTACTGATGTGTCAATTCTATGACATCACACCCACTGCTCAAAAAATATCACAACGTTTTTTGACAACTCAAATTTACCATTCATTTTCTCCCATTCTATCCAACCAATTTTAATGCGGTTTCCACTGATATTTTTTATTTTTTTTAAAGAATTTGAAAATATGTTTACTGAAAATCATGTCCGGTACCCCATTGCAAGTGGCTGCATAAATAGGGATATAAATAGGTATTTTTGACTTGGAGAAACATGCGGAATTATTAGCACCTTTTAATATTCAAGGTTTTTCGATGTAGAAAAGTATGAACGAGTTCTCTGAAGTGACTGTTCGATTTTGTAGGGTATAACTTGAAAATAACTTTTTTCTCTCATAAAGTGCCGAATGTCTTGATTTGATTCGTTAAGTTTCGATGAAAAGTTTTCCTCCAAAGATTGGTAGGTATGATCAAATAGTATTACATGCTTGTCTTATCCAAAACTTTTTTTTTTTTTGAATAATCACGTTTTTGAGTTTTGCTGCTTCATAGACCTTATGCTCAAAACTGAAACCGTTGGATTGAACTGAGAACTGCGGTCAGAAAAAACAGTTCAAAATTGAAACTCAAATTGTTGCACGTTTCTGATGTATTTGAACACAGCTAGTACACACTATGAGAACGATAAATTCAAGTATTGAGGAGTGCTACATCGAATTGAAAAGTTTTTATATCATTTTTCCCAACGCTGTTGTGTAATTCTGCTGTAACATTTTAAAAACAATATCTCTGGAATACAACTGCTTTAAAGCTCAGTTCCAAACTATTAAAATATTAATTCCACAAAATTTTCGAAAACTTCCGAGCTTTTCGAATCAGTATTGTTGAATACCTATCCCTGATCAGAGACTTTGACATTTAATTATATTCGTGCAAAAAGCTCGTAATTATGTCAGAGATATTTGGATGTTTTTTTATCCAGATACTGCTGCAAGTTACCCTGAAAAATTTTCTCACTTGTATAATGTCGGAGTTTCATTATCTGAAATGAAGGAAATCTCTACGAACGCCATAAAATCAACTTTCGTTATTCTTTGGTTTTTATTTGAGCAGATATTGAGGAAGAAAGAGGGTTGAACTTTTGAAACATGAAAAGCTGAATGGGTCGACTTTTACTTATACGGATTAGAGAAATTTAGTTTCCTTCTTTGAATTTTTCCGTTAATGTTCCATAAGAATGGTCAAAATATTTTTACAAAAAGTCTTCCGATAGGTCTACTGTGATATGTTTTAAAATTATTGCCAAAAAAGAACAGTGTTTATTGCCCGCGACTTTTGTAGGACTGCTTGTTTTGTCCGTATAAAGAAGCTGACATATTTACAGCCTTAGACGTTTTACTTTTTTCTTAAGATCGTTTGAAATTCATCAGATGTTGATAGAATTCAACCTGCAGTAAACAGAAATCAAATGAAACATTTTTAATTGATACATTATGGTTTTTACGATTTTGTTCTGGCCTGTAAAATTATCACTTTTTGGCGAATCTCTGAAAATTATTCGTCTTATCTTTAGTGTATATTGGTTCTCCAAGAGGGCTGAAGCCCTTGCAACCTCCCTATAATCCATTAATCCGCTATCGAATATCAATAATGGTAATAACATTTGTGGCGACCACATATAGGCGGAGTTAACTCTCATCACCATCACCCGGTGCTGTGGCTGTGTGTATATGGTAGCCTTATTTTGGTGAAGGTGATGATCGAGGTAGGTATTCCCATTGGTGGACGGTTCTATTCCCCAGGCCAGCGGAATACCTACATTGGTAACCTCAACGTGATCTGAGGGATTGTGAGGGTAAGCGCTATCTCTCGGAAGAACACGTAAGCCCGCTAGTGCACCTGCTCTCCACCTCGCAATGTGATGGGGTTGAGCACACTAGCGGTGAAGTGGTAGGCTATACAAGGTGCGATGTGGGGATGTATGGGGAGCATCCACCACTCCCTTACACACACCTAGTGTGTGTGTATAATTAATAAGAAAGAAGAAAAATTTTTTGGAGGAAAAAGAATAAGAATGACTTGGAAGAAAAAGAATTATAAAGAGAAAGAAGAGACTAATTCATAAATAATGCATTATTGTTTACATAATTCCACATATTTTTGTCTGCGTTATAAAGATAGTTGTCAATAAAATTATAGACTACTAAATTCATTTTAAATTCATAAAATTTTTTTACCCCCTGAAGAATTCCTGGTTACCCTCCTCGTGTGTCTGATTTGGTTCTTTGGTGCTTTAATATGCGATTGAAAAATTTATGCAGTTAGATCATTCCCTACTGGATCCCAACCATCCACTCGCACTCAGTCATTAAATATATCTTTCAGACGCTGGGTAATAAAACAAAAATGTATTTTCCATCAAATCTTACTTGAAATTTACCCAAAGTCTGGTAAATATGAAAATACATAGTTTTTTTCACGAAAATTATTTATTAATTTTAACATTAGAGATGTTTAACCTGATATACATAGCAAAAAGATGACACCATGTGCAACAAAAAGTAAAAAATGTAAACAAAATGAAAAATCATGATTTAATTCAACACATGCACACAAACACAAAACAAATTTGTTATTTCCCCTGACTCAACAAATTTAGCAGTGTTATCTTAGTATGAAAAATGAAATGCGAACGATTATTTAACATAATGAAATATAAACACAAAAACTCTAATGCAGTGGCAAGTTCATTGAAAAAAGTAGGTTTTCAAAAATTATAAAATTAGGTAGTCACTGAAAAGTTATTAATAACTTAATATTTGTTCCAAATTACGTTCTTATTGGTCCAAAATTAGGCATTTTATTGCCAAAATAAAAACAAGAATTGTGTTACCCGATATCGTAATTAATATTTTTTTCTAATTTCCTAGCTCTTGGTCAAAAATTGAAAATTTTATAAACAATAATGAAAATAGCCGTACTAGAAACACCGTATGCTCAATCCACATCAAAATTAATTCGAAGTTATAATAAATTGTAGTCAACATTTATTCCAAATTTCATAACTATTGGTTGAAAACTTAACATTTTATAGCTAAAAGAAAAATGAAAATAGCCATACTGTAAATACTGTGTGGATGATACACATCAAAATTTATAGAAAGTTATAATAAGTTATTAGCTCTGTTTGATAGGATTACACTAACTTACACCAACCTACACCTGTAGGGATGTTCCACAAATATTCGAGTAAAACTTGGCGCAAAGTCACATAACATTGTTACATTTGTGGAATTGCCCTCCTGGTGTAGGTTGGTGAAAGTTGGGTGGTCCTATCAAACAGAGGTAAAGTGAATATATGTTTCATATTTTGTTAGCTATTGGTCAAAAAGTGAAAATTTTATAGCCAAAACAAAAAGGAAACAGTATGGTGGATCCTCTCAATAAAATCAATAGGTCAGATTCTTGGCTTTGTACTAATGTTCGTTTCAAATTTCGTGATCGCCGGTTAAAAATTGTTACCTGTTTCGTGGTAACAATAAATTGCAAAATTTGCTTGAGTTTTGAAACAAAAGTGCACTCATTCCCAACACCAGTAAGAGTGGGCAGGATCTGTGATTCGTGACTCAAATCAATTTTGAAAAAGCAATGTGATTCATGATTCGAATCATTTACTTACAAACAGCGGAACAACAAATCACGAATCCTATTCCTTTAGTCAGGAAATTCCCAAGAAATTCCCATAAATTTGGTCATTGTTGGAAAACAAATTCATTAATTTCATCCTTGTAAAATTAAATAGTTTTTTCGGAGAACTTTTAGTTTTCACTTTCCTAAATAAAATAGTTTTTTATCAAAAAGTACTGGAACGTTCAGAACTTTTTTCTCATATCAAGGTCAAACAGAATTATTTAACTTTCGAGGCTAAAGATTGGTGATTCGTAGAAAAATGATTTGTGCAAATCACTTTTAATCTCTGGACTGAAAGTATTACTGATTCGAGTCACTTTGCTTTAGAGGATTTGTGATTTGTGATTCGAATCACTTTGCCATAAAGCATTCGTGATTCGTGATTCGAATCATTTTTTTGTGAAATCTGCTCACTCTTGCCCCCAGATTGTTCCGCGACACTAAGATTAATAAGTGGATTTTAAATAGAAAACATACTTAATAATCATTTCCAATACATCTTCGTCTGGGCAAGAAATGCAAATCGTGTAAATTTTTATTGTTTTATCATTTTATGGCCGATTCGACTGTCTTCAAGTTTTGTCGCGGCTAATTTATTATCGATGCGAATTAATTAATTTAAATGTGCGCAGTTCTATATTGTCGAACCTCTACGAATAACTCTGTGGGTTAAATTTCAGAACTTCGATCTGTTGCCATTCCCTTTAGCCAGGTATTGTTTGAATTTCTCCGTTCACCGTCGACCTAAACTTTATCCGACTCCTCTTTTTGAACTCGGCCCAATATTCCTTTGACCCGAAGTCGGCGCGCTGGCGCGATGGTTGCGAAACCTTTAGTCTGTGACCGCAGCGCGCGGAGCACACACAAATGTCGGACACATCGTATAAAACATTATTTGATGTCCGACGGCTTATTTGGCATATGATGCAACGGCGAACCCCAATAAATCGCCTGTATTATATACGCGAAACGAGTAAATTAGACGAGAAACTAATTCGCGTAAAAGCTGAACCGCCGGCGATACGCGTAAGACCCTTAATAATAAACTAATTTGTTCGACCCTACGTGCTGGCGTACGTTGTACTCCCCCACCCCCTCAAGTTCAAGCATAACAAAAGACGTGAAAAGGACCAAGCCCGGTAAACATTATGTGGTACGGATAATGTAGCCTACAGACAACGCGAATGTGAAAATGTCGTAAACATTGGTGCGCAAACTAAAATTTTCAGCTCGTGTAAGTTTTTTGCGCAATAGTCTCACGATGAAATTTTGGAAGGTGCGTTTTACATGACACGTTGAATTTTGTAAATATTATTGATATATATATTGTGGGGATTAGTAGACCACTTGTATGAGGAAATAGGCTCGGCCTATCGACGACAGTCGTCAGTCACCTTCGGTGACAATTATTCGTGCCTTGCACGTTAAACCAAAAACTAATGTATGTATGTTTGTACTTGTCTATTTTTGCATATAGACAAGTTATAAATCTCAGACTGTGACAAATCGATAGATAACAATCTCGGCAATGTCATGGACTGATACAAAGATTCATTCTCCGTACTTTACCGTTGCCATAGCAATTGTAAAGTACAATTAATTATCTACACTTGTAAATATTACATAGATGTGTATGTGTGCGTGTAGGGAGCCGGGTATATAAGACCAGAAAATCATAAGCTAAATCACCAGTGTTTACCGAGGTCTTGGCTCCCTTATACCTTCTATGTATTTTTGGCATAAACATGCAAATTGTTCTGTTGAACACCTTCTGTTGTTGGTTTACTTTCCACGATGTAAGGTATTCCACATATATATATTTTTTTTTGTGGTTTTGGCAACTCCTCCTGGATCACGGAAACATGTCAAAAAAACCTTTGAATTTTAATCCGTTATGTCACTGTGCTGTGCATTTCTATAAATATATTGATATAAAAAAATCGATTGGATCATCAAATAGAGTATCTAGTCTCTAAACAGGGTTTAAACCTTCGATCATTTAGTACATAAAAGCCATGAAGTATCCATAGAATTTTGAAACGAGATAATTTATTATATTCTTCTCTGAAGAATGGAGTTTTATTATCTGGCTTTTTTCCCCATATCATTTTCTGTTTCTGCCCGTAGCTTGTTTCTTTTGTTCGACTGCTATCGGAAATGGAACTTGATATACTTAGTGATTTATCCTTCTCTTGCGAACTTTTGGGCTAGCTCTAAATTTTCAAGATTAGAAGAAATCACCCCGTTTGGTATCTTCACTTTAGTAAGACCTACGAATACTTCTTGTTGTAAAACTGTATAACAATTTTTAAAATTTACTTTGATGAAACCTCGTCGTTACTTCATCTTGTTTTTCTTATTTTGTTAATTTTTTTGTCCATCTCGCAATACTTCGTTCAATTCTACAATGTGGATATTACTGTTTTTTGAAAACAAGGTATGTCTCTTTTGTTTCTGAATAAACCGGTATTTTTTGTTTCTACTTGTAATTATTTTGTTTAATAACATGTCCGGCTAACAAGGTCACTTATGGTAGGGAAATTCAGTGGTTGACGATATAGATTTTCAAAATGGGGTAAAAGTTTCGAGAAAATAAGGGAATAATGGGAAAAAGAAAATGGTTTAATTTTTGATCTTTTTAGATTTCTTAAAATGAAATAACATACGAGTTTAGCGAGAACAAACCCTGGGTGTTTCCCTTCTGGTTTTTCTCCCCCACAGTGAATTTTGGAATTTCTCACTGTGGGATAATATTAATTTAATATCCAAAATTTCTGATTTGTTTATATCTTAACATTGTTCTTCAATTTCACTCTCATTTTCTCACGAGTAAAACATTTATTTCATCGATGTTTTCATCTTCAGATACCATGTGTATGGTATCTCGTTACGTACTTTGTGAATCAATTCAGGTAAGTGATTGATTGAAAACTTGTAGGAATTAATAAAAACCAAGTTTTATGTAACAGTTGAAAACCAATTTGGCATACCACAGCCATAATATGTAAACACACAAATCTGTGCCGACAATATTCACCCGAAGCTGTAAAACAAACACGAGTTTTACTCGATTCAGCGGATTCAAAGGCACGTATTCATATAGATTTAAATTCACAGGATAATGAGACTGAAAACAGACAAAAAAATACCTACTGCACATGTGTGACAAACCGATGTCCATTGTATGGGCTTTGGAATGATTACACATTTCATTAACATTGGTGAGATAGGGCTGCTGGGGTCCGGATCCAGTACTAAATGATCTAAGGTTCAAACCAGTGATGCGTTTATTGTATCGAAAATATCGTTATCTATCGATATTAGTTTTCAAAAATGATTTTTCCGATAATCGGATAATATGAAATATCTATCGATATTTTCAATAGGGAAATGGTATTATTTTGATATTTTATTGATTTATTTTATTTTTTATTTTTTGTTCTTAAAACTCCATAAATGTGTAAAAAATTTCTTTTTTTTTCTTTTTTTCAATATCCTAACTCTTGCAAGCATAATAAATTATAATGAGCGGTAATTTTTCTTTTGTTTGTGTCCTGGTGCCCGACTTCCTGGTACTTTGGTAGATGCATTGCAAAAGAATACATTGGGACACTGAACTGCCACTGATGCACTGCGTTGATAGTTGAATGTAAAGTGTAATTTTATTTTGACATAGTTCAAAACCCATTACGGCATCTTAGAGCCCATATCAACATAATTCACTGTGAGAATGCGCTGGGTACAGCTTCAAGCCTGGTACAATAAATTGTTCTTATACTTTATTTTATTTTATCTCTTTTTATTTTTGATTCATAGATTTAAATAATTTTAATAAAAGTGTTATGAAAAACTAAAAATTCAGTAAAATAAATGAGTAATCGGTGGATTATTAACAATTTGAGACTTGTTTTCATTAAAATAAATTGAACTGATTAAAAAATTAAAATTATCGAAAATATCGATTTTCTCAGTATTTTGCATTACTAGTTTAAGCCCTCTTTGTCTATTCTCTTATCCTAAACTGTATTCTGTAAAATAGGTAAATTTTTGACTTTTAGAGAATAAATCAAGAGAAAACTGACAGACCATATACAGTGACCTTTAGTTAACTTTTTAAGTTAAAGAGAATAAATCAGGGAGTATAAACCGTACCCTACTTTTGGAAGATCTAATAATATTGTTTTGTTCCGACATCATAAAGAGTGGTGTGCCGAAGATGCGCTTACCATTGTTTTGCATGTACTTTTAAATTTTGGAAAATGATTTTCTTTCACATTTGGGAATAGTTGGAGGTTGTTGGCATACAAATTAAGCGTTTTTGACAATTTTCAAATATTAACTGAAATTTTTTTAGTTAAAATGTCAAGTAGCCATAATGGGTTTTTAATTCAATTAGTGACCCCTTATTCATATAAAGTTTTTTGACACTCAATTATACCCAAATCTAGTGTTTCAACATCGTCTCATGGGACTCTCTGCATAAACAGCCGAATATCGATTTCATAAAGCCAACGAAATATCTAATCGAAGAAGTCATAAATTTCCGTTTGCATTATTTACTTTACGGACCTAGCAGAAAAAAAAAATTATGTTGGAAAAATTCAAATCTAAAAAATCGACGACTCACGTAGCGATGTAGAATTCACAACTGTATGACGAAATTTTCCACTCGAGTCACAAATTAAGACGAATAACCGAAATTTTATAACCGAAAATTCGAAATTTCTGTTGCTCTTCAAAAAGATGAGTAGAAAAAAATTGTGCATTGCACGGGTTAGCCTATACTTACCCTCGAATTCACGGAACATTACGACAATCGTAAATTTTCATTTAATGCCACCAGTCTGAATGCCGTAAATTTTTTTTATGCCAGCAAAAAATAAAAACCAAAAAATAATGATATTATATATGTTTATTTTGTTATGGAAAAAAAAAAAAAAAAAAAAAACCACGACTTGGAATAAATAAGCTAATTTACGATGAGAAAGCTCCTGTCCTCTGTGCGAGTGTGTGTCCTTGTCTTCATTTCACGTGCGACACAAAATGTCTTTCGTCTACATTTTTTCGTCTGTCTGTCTGTCTCCCTCCGTTGCTCCCTTTTACCCTCATGCACATTTGGTCTCCTACTTCGTTCGATCTTTCCTGCGCCCCTACACGAAAATGAGACTTGAAGTTAATGAAGTTGCCTATTTTAACGCCGTAAATAAACCCGCTGGTTGACATTCGAAGAGTCGTTCGGTGTCTCACACGAGTTTACATTTTCACGGAAGCAATTTAATCGAACAAAAGTGTCAGGAAATGTGAGATTTTTGATTAATTATCGCTTTTATGTGTATTACCCTTTTCGCGTTTGGAGAGGACGGAGTAAAACGATACTGAGCTAAAGAAAGAGAGACAGCGAGAGAGTGAGAGAGTGAGAAATAGATAGAGAGGTAGAGAGAAATAGAGAGAGAGAGGAGAGAAAAGATCGCTGTTGCCCACTCGAATTCTTCGAAATTTAGATAATTTAATTTGGATACCTATCCGTTACTACGATGCTCCATCGTTTTCTTTTGAAGAAAGGGAGGGGAGAGTATCATATTGTTCTATTTATTCATATTATCACAGAAGGCAACAGAATCTATTTCTCTTTTTAGCGCGGGAGCGAATGGACGAATTTCTCTCAATGAAAATGGCTTTATACGCTTGATGCAGATTTCTGTCGATATTTTTTCTAAAATTGTGGCGGTGGAGTGAAAGTAAGAGGGAAAAAAAATACTAAAGGCGGACCCAGACAAATTGCGAGCAAATGAAGAACTGCTCCCTTTCCTCGTCTGAAAACGTTCTGACAGACTTTTATTTATATAATTGTTGGTCATATAACTGCGGATTATTTGTTTCCTATTAGCATTTTGCCGACTGAAATATTGAATTCTCAAATTCAAAGTTATCATTATTTGAGCCGATACTCCATCTGCTTTAGTTTAAATTTAAATTGATTCTACGCCTAATAGTTTTTGCTAAGTTCTTTTTAATGTGATAACATTTTTATTTTCACTACAGCAAAATAAGGGTTTGTTTTTACATTCGATGTCGTTTTTCTTGTTGAATTTTTGTTGAGACCACCAATCCTTCTCCCCTCTCACTCATGCGAACACTTATCTTTACACATACTTTATATCTTTATTCGCGGCTACACTGTATTACCATCTCCGCCGCTCACTCATCCATCTCCATATACATTCGTTTATCTCACTCAAACTGTACTCATACTTAAATTATGTAACTGTCTTTAAATACACTTGCTTCTTGGACGTAACTTCGTGTAAAACTTTCTTTTGTGTGTCTTCACCAGTCCTCATTCTCTATAATTTTCCACCGATTATCGATAATATATCGATACAAACTACATAGCTTTCTCATGACACATCGAAATATCGATATTTCATTCAACCATTCTACATTGATAAAACAGTTACGAAGAAATCCATGTATTTGTTAACACAGTATCCGTAGTTGATGGTAAAACATTGATATTGAAGATGAAAATGTTATCACATTAATGTTTTTTTTTTTTTTTAAGAGTAGGTTTGCAGGAATACGTGCTTCCATCATAGTATTATTTTACAAGTTTACTGTATTGGAGAAGTCAATTGGTACTTGTTTTTCCTTTCTCAGTTGAGACCTCAGTTGTTGACTGAATGTATGTGAGACTGACAAACCTAATGGAAAAGTTTTCCACCAAAAATCTGGTTATTTTTTAAAACACAATGGTACGTTAGTAGTATAGATCTACTATTTTTCACAAATATTTCTCTAAATTGTTCTCCAACTAGTTCTTTTTTGTTTAGGTATCATAAAAAATTTATTCACTGAAGAGTTGGCTGCTGCAGATGATAGAAATCCAGACCCTTTAAAAAAGGGTTGTTTACTGCACACAAAAGAAAATGTAAATAGTCATGTACCTTTGTGTCACTCACAAGACACAAACATCAAATTAATGAAATTAGTTCTAAAGACTAAAGAGGTTGTTAAAACGACATGTATGAGTTGAGGTTGATGTTAATATGAAATATGTGCGCAGTAGCTTGGTGCACATACCATATCATTATCACTAGGTTTCTCAATAACTCATTTTGTTATCAATGCAACAGAACAGAGGAAAATTTCTCTCAAATTTTGTTTAATTCAGTTAATTGTATTATGAGTGTAGCAATTTCAAAAACAATTAATTATGATTTGTGATATCTCCATTCATTGAAAATGTTAACAGTTTTAAGTTTTCCAATATCAAAAACCCAAGGAGGCAAACTGTAGACCAGGGAAGGCAAAATATTTTTTTTTTACTGAATATTTTCATTAAAAATTTAGAAAAATAGTTAATAGGCTTCTTTCCTTTTTTTAAAATTCAAAAAAAATTGAAAATTTTGCCAGGGAGGCAAAGAGCTTTGAAAAGGGGGCATTTCCCATGTCCCCAGGTTACGAGCCTGCCTGTAATATTCTCACTACACCCCAAAAAAATCTAAGCTGCCATCAATGATCTAGTCTGTGGTTCCTAATGTTGTTGCAGTTTCCTCATTTCCAAACATTGTATAGGTTAATTGCTCAAAAATTCCAAAACAGGAAGTTGTGCATATTTACTTGTGGATATTGATAATTGCGCTTCATTGCCCTAAATTTCTTGAAAATACATCAACTAATAAATATTTTATACTACACTAATGTTTGTCATAAATTCATAGCAGGAAGAAATGCTGAAATTTGTAACTGTACCTTCTACCTGCAGGTACAGATGGTAACTTTACATTACAATTTGTTATTGATGGATGAAAATCATTTAGCAATGGTTGCTTTGGTTCTGATATTTAAACTTATTTTTATAGAATAAATTCTGTTGTTTTTGTGTAATACAACGGGTTCAGTTTAGTGGTATTCTTATTTCATGTATTATCAAGCTCAGATTATAGGATTACTTGTGGTATGCCAACTATGGTGGTAACATTCCACAAACAAAACCTCATTAGATACACAAAATTTTACCATACACAACTTCATAAAATCACCTGAACTCACAAATCCTGGAATTCTGGAACAACTAAAGTTCAATTTTTTGTGAAACAACGGATTCTAATTATGAAAATCCTGCCCAGATAGCAGTCAGAATTACCAAATTTCAATTTCTCCTGGGTATTTTTATAGAGTTACATGCATAAGTAGACAGATTTCCCTAACAGTTGGAATCTGGAATCTTTTGCCCTAACATCATTGTAAATCTTGAATTCACTGGAAATACATGTACTTGCCTACAACATTACCACCTAGTATAACATGTTGTTTTTACCAACACAATAAAAAACAAGTTGTACAAATACAAAACTATGTATTAAATAAGTAAAAGATTTACATACCAGAATACAAAACAAAAATACGCAGTTCAAACTATGACAAAACATAGGTTCAACCAAACATATTAATAAGATGAAACAAATCGTAAGTATAAAATAAAATATGAACAAACAAAATATGATGTTCACACCAAGGAGAACAAGAGCAGAAAAAATGTGAAAGTTAAGACATCAACTGAGAAGCTACAAGAAACAAATCAGGTGATCGTGAAACTTTCTGATTGGCCTATATTTTTCTCTCTTTCGATAGAAAAATCTAAAGATAAGGGAGAAAAATGTAGGTTAATCTTTTAGAAATAAGTTGAAAATAGGTGAGTTCCAGAAACACTATAATTCGTGTTGTGTACGAGTAAAATCACACGTATACCTCACACTCACAAAAAAGGACGTACTTTTTTCTTTTCAAACACGATATACACTATTGCTTCTCTTTCGTCGGCTCCTTTCTTCGACCCTCCACCGACTCAAATTACAAACGCCACTTCAACCTACCTGATTGAGCATCCTTCTAGAAAACTCGTAAATTGGTAATCAGATTCCAAAATTGTGGACTACCCTTCGCTCGCTCTCTGTATCATCGTCAGAATACTTTGTATAGATAGACGCTAGTCACAAAAATTTACTGTTTATTTGTTGTGGAATTTTAAAATTCCTTTTTCGACTTTGTCTGAAATTTAATAATTCACTCTAGTTTTACCCGCTTTTGGCTACCTACAGAGATGGCAAAAAAAATACCAAAAAAAAACCACAAAATTCCTACCTTGCCAGTATGTTCTTCATCTTTATACCTTTTTCGTGTACCTTTTGATTAAAGGTCAAATACCTAATATTATAATTATAGATCCGAACCGAACGTATTTGGCCTACAATTTTATTTTCTACTACCTAATTGTTTCCCTTCGTTTTTGCTTATTTGTATTTTCTCAAAGAATTTTGAGCTGTTTTGGCTCATCTGGCTGCAATTTAAGTTTCAAAAAAGGAAGAAAAAATAGGAGATCGGAAAACCGTGTGCTCAACCTCGTTTATTAAGTTTTTTTTTTTTTTTTTGTCGAATGAAAATTTAATCGTGATTTAAAAAAGAGGTATATGTAGTGGGTTTTTTCGTTTTCTTTCTTTATTTCATGATTGTAATTATTATTCATTCTCCGTTCTCTTCCTTTTTTCTCACCCTTCAAAATTAAATGAATTAAAGGGTTCGTTTAGCAAGGAATGTGTTTAGAAAAGAGACGGGGGAAAAAGGGAAGAAAAAAAGAGAACCAAGTTTTGAAGTGATAGGAAAAAAGAAGCGATGGAAAAAAGAAAACCTCGCTTTTCCATTTTTTATTTATAAAAGTTAATGATAAGTTACACGAAAAGTAATTTCGAAAAAATAAATAAAAAAAGATAAAATGCAATAAGAGATTATCCTCGAACAAATGTCTGCCTCTGTTTATGTATATATACCGTCGGCAGTAACGTTAACAACGATGTAAATTGCCGGCTTTGAACTTTTAGACGAGTTACGTTATTTAAACGCTTTAAAAGAGCTTATCTAAAGGTCGTTCTGTAGCTTTTTGAAGCTACAGTTCAAACAAATAAATTTCAGCCTTAAAGTTCAGCCATGGTCGAATTATTTTCGCGCGAGTATAAAAGTAGGTTCGTAAATAATTTTCCTATCTTTAAATGCAATAAGTAAGAGGGAGAAAATGCGGTGGGAGGGGGCAAGGAAGGGAAGAGATAGAAAGACTGATAGGGTGATAGAGTGAGAGGAGTGAAAAAGAGGGTTGAAGACAAAAATTGAAAGGAGAAAGGCTGAAACATTGTTCGTCGGCCTACGAGACTTTTGAACTTTTTTTTTCTTTCATATTTTCCCAGTATGGCAACATTGGCGTATTATTCGAAAATAGAAAAAGAGAGCGAGAAGTTTCAAAGGTAATATGGACAGGTATTTTTAAGTAGGTTTTATTTAGAAAATCTACTTATTACGCTTGGTGCGGTATTAGCCCCCAGGGTTGGAGGTGTGTACGTTTTTCGTTTCATGATCTCAGGAAAATTTTGACACCAATAACTCAAATTCATATATATATATAGATAGATAGATAAGTGGATATAAGTTCATTTCTTGCTCTCACGTTACAGGTCTCAATTTTCATCAGATAATTACGAAATTTGGTACGTACATTTATACTAAGCCAAGGACCGAACCTATTGATTTTGGTGCGGATTGGCCGGACGGTACTTCCGCTACCACCATTTTTGTTTTTATTTCGGCTATAAAATTCTCAATTTCGCACCAATAGCCACGAAATTCCGAGTAAATATTTATTTTGATTCTTTTTAGTACGCTTCCAATTTTGGCACGGATCGGCCGGGCGGTACTTCCGGTACCACTATTTTTGTTTTTATGTTGATCACAAAATATGGAATTTTAGAACCATATGTACGAAATTTGAAATAAATATTAATTTAAATTTTTCATAGTATGCTACCTATTTTGGTGTGGATCGACCGTGCGGTACTTTCGGTAAAGCTTTGTTTTCCTCTGTTTTATAATTTTTATGGACTTTTCTTTTTACAAAAATCAACCTCATGCTGATGTTCCTTTTTTTTTTATTTCACGACTTTACTATATTTCATTGGTTTTATTTTAAATTATATGATGATGTACCGTACTTTATCATCTTAATTTAGTTTTCATTTTTTCTAGAAAAAAGTTTTTAAATTTCACATTGTCTATTTTGTCAGCAGCTAACACATTTCACACATTCATAACATACAGTTAACGCGTATAAACTTACAGACAATTAATGCGACTATCAAAATTCATAGTTCTTTCTCTCAAAAACCTACTTTTTCTAGCGAGGTTCGCTGCGCTACAGTTTATTTTTCTTCTTTTCATTCTGTCTAAAACCAGTGTAGTGTTGATGCGGTATGAAAATATCGGGAGAACAAATACTGTAATAGCCATTTTAAAAATTTTTATTTTTACCGTCTTTTTTGTTTTGTGTCAAAATCAAAAACTTTTTAAAAGCGAAAGTTTTTTCTTCATTGAGGAGAAATTTTTGCGATATAGAAAATTTCAAAGTCGCCGAGATTCTGTGTAATTTATAAAGTGGTCGTTAAGGATTTTTTTTCTCGCTTCTTGTTACGACTATTATGGCAGAGAGTGTTGAAAAAGTTATTTAATGTAACAGGTTGATGGTAATGGCATTAAACTAGAACATGCTTATTGTACAAATGCACGAGCGAAGAATGGAAGAAAAAAAAAACATTGAAAATTATTTTATCGGAGGCTAAAAGATTGCGAACAAAATTTGTTTTCTCTTTTTTTTCGGCAATAATTGTTTTTATTAAAGCGTGTGACAGGTTTTTTTTTTTTTTTAAATAATTACATTTAGTTGCCGCACCGAGTTATTACTCGTAGGGTGTCTTAATTGTCCTCCTGAAATACAGCCTAGTAGGTCTATGATATTATCTTTCTGTTGATGAAATGAAAATCTTTCATTTTTCTTCGATTAGGAGGTTACGTGCTTCGTAATTTTTTGAGTAAAATAAGAAACTATTTTTTTTTCATACCTCTCTCGAACATCTTTATTTTCCTAAATTGTTAAGAAATTTTTTTTCTCTCATCTAAAAGATTTCACTGAAATGGGCGATATGCTCACTAAGGGTTCTTTGTATATACTGTATTTCTCCAGTTAATTTAAATCACTTTTACTATACATACTCTAAATTTATTTTTGAGGAAATACAATTTCATAATATATATTAGTTAACAAAAATAAAAGGTCCTCAATAAAAAAACAGAAATCCCATAATAATTCGTTCAAACAAAGGCAACTTATAAATTTAAAAAAGGAAAAGGATGATGACCGATGATCTATGTACAAGCAAATACATTCGGTAATATTTCCATATTGAATGAATTCTATATCTGTAAAAATATGTATGCTTATCGATGTTGGTAGAGTAGGTATATGGCTATGATTAATGAATTATTCATTCAGGTCTGCATTAGGGCAAGAGGTACCGTTTTAGAGCAGGCCTCCTGGTGCCCCCATTTCTCCTTCCTAGGGACGTCTACTCTGCACCTTCAGGATAAGTGAGAATAATAGTGCCAGCCAGTCATACTGTTCTCCCTCCATCTTTTGTCACTTACACTCTCAGCTCATCTTATTCTCAAAGATTCCCGCAGTAAAGGCGGACTTGTGACCTCAAGCACGTAGACTGTGCCACATCACCTCTATCAGGTTGTTCTGATGAAGGCTCCTTCGTCCATTTCCACTAAGGATTTCTGCGCTTTCCACACTCCTGTTTCTATGCTCGGGACTCGAGCAGAGCATGTCAGACATTGTCATTATCTCTTTCTCAACAGTGTGGAAATGTCGGACTGTTTTATACCAATCTAGCTTCGATTTTCTCCATACTCCATGATCACCGAGTATCAACATGAGAAGGAAGTTGAGTTCTCCACGGGGTCTGTTCACCCTCTCTTCAAAGCTGTGTATCAGCTCGCGGATCCACTTATTACTTACCTTCTTTGCTGAGTGTAAAACAGGGATTTCTTTACATCCGGTTTAGCCTGCAGTGCCTCTAGCTGATGGTTTATTGTATATGCAGGTCTATCAATTTACAATTTATCACTAGCTTATATGGACAATGATTAAACCTGATGTTATTCGAACACTAGGTATATGATTTTACAACATAGACATATAGCTAAAGAGATGTCCAACATCAGATCAAAAACATGTCAAAGATAGAATGTTAATGAAACATTTCAAATTCCAATATTTATAACTGCGCATGTATTGTAGCTTGATAATGTGTGTGTATTGGTATGGAGATGTCTGTTTTCACAATAAAATAAGAGCAGCTTTGGATGTACAGAACATGTAACTTAAATTGCTTCTTTTCTATCTTTCACGTTATTTTAAACCACAGTGCTTATGGAGCATTGGACATCTCTTTAGCTATATATCTCTGTTACAACTGAAGTATCTATTTTTATTGATTTTTTAAACTTTAATTTATGGAAAACAAGCTGAATTACCCGCCCTTTGGGCAAGTATGACTTAATTAATTGCTAGATAACTGGTCAAAAACTAAAATTTTTACAGAAAACTTTAAAACGTAATTACAATTTTCTTTTTTTTTTTTTCGAGTCTTTATTTCTCAAAACTGACACTGAAATAAAATCCCAAACAGAAATAAAAATTTTAATGAAAATATTCAAACTTAATGACAGCTCTCTGTTTTTTGAATTTGTACTTCTTAAGCTAATACTGAACAAAAATCCTGAAATACTTAGAACTGGGAACTAACTTTCAACATAACAGGTCCAGAAGTAAAACTTCACCTAATTTCAGTTTTTTGAGTATTCATTTCTCAGAATTGACACTAAAACCCTTTAATAAAACAGAAAAATAACCTTTAAACAGAACAGCTCCAGAACATTTAGTGATAACTTTAAAACTTGATCACAACTTTCAGAATAAATAATTTGAAGCGAAAGTTGGCAAAACCAACCTATGGGGTTCCAGAATTTTGTGAAAATCAGTCAAGTTGGAAAGGCAGAATGTTGGAATAGAAAAAAGCAACTAATTTATGTTAGAAAACGGTATAAAACTATCGGATACTGTATGGGTTTATTCAGTTCCCTAATAAAATTCAGCAGTTTTACCTGTCATTTGCCTTCCTCTAACTAGCTATTCGATGAAATTCGGAATTTGAACTTAGTTTTGAGTTTTCATTTCTCAGAACTGACGCTAAAACTATAAAGTAGAACTGAGAAATAACTTTCAAACATTGCATGTCCAAAACTAAAACTTTTGATGAATACTTTCGAACTTAATTAAAGCTTTCAGTTGTATTAGTTTTCATTTCTCAGAACTGACACCGACATAAAAACTTTCAAGTAGAATTGAAAACTAAATTTGAAAAGAACAGTTTTTGAACTGAAACTTTCGAACTTAATTACGGTTCTCAGAATGGGGCTTTCAAAACAGGATTTTGCACAAACCATTTAAGAATAGGCATCGTCATAAGGTAAAAATTTTGAAAAAATCTGTCAAGTGGGAGAGGAGTGATACTGTGACGAAAAAAAGCAACTTCCATTTATAGGTAATATAGAAGCTCACTAAAAATCAAATAAAATTTGCTATTGTAAATAATATGAATTCATGCAATTTTACATTAGGTTGAATTGGAAACACTTGTAGAGCCCTAACCTAGGTCATTCTCTATTTTGGTTCTATTGAAATAGAAACCTAATGACATCGAAAACTCTAAATTGGATTACCTATACTTAAATATACTGAATAATTTGATTTATACCAATTTTAACGAATGCCAATCGGTGACAGTCCTACTAAACTGCTGTGGCTACCTATTCTTTTCTTCCTTCTTTCTAGTCATCTACTTACTTCATCTTCACGTACCACCATTAGAGAGTAATTGAATAACATCCATTCTCTGTACTAGTGTACATTTCTTCTTATTTTTCCTACAGTGATTCCACCTTCTGTCCTCTTTGTAAATCTGGATATCTTATTTAATCTTCCGTTGAGTAGTAGATATGTAGCTTCTGAATTTCTTCGAAATCATCATATTACCACCAACTTGATCCGTTTTCAATTCCATTTTCACCGTGTTCATATTCTACCTTTCGTATTTTAGCTTGCTGTGGCGAAAGTAATGTGTATTAGCTCAGATTGTTTTCTATATTTGGCAAACCAACCCAGTTTGAGCACTATACTTTTTCAACGTATTTCACATTAAACCAAAGTTCTCGACTGCAGAAAGCAACCAAACACCTCTGGAATTTTGTTTACGACAGTTTGCGCTGAAATATGTATACGGCACCTGCCGCTGGAGCGAAAACATGGAATGAGGAAGTGCGATCGACCAAAAAAATAAAGCATGATCCCGAAAAAGTTTGTGGATAAGGGTGAGAATGGTTTGCATTTACCTAAATTCAGCAATAACCAACTAACTAGTATGTGAATGAAAGAATGAGGGGGAAAAAAAGCACAACGGTGACATGTTTATTATCTCTATATACCTCCGTACAAACTACAACCATATAATATATTAATATTCCATATTCGGTATAGTATTTTGCTCGTACACAATTCCGTTTCTCCATAAAGTAAACACAATCGTATCTTGTCATATATTATATTGGATCATATCCAAAAGAAATTATTTTGATTATTTGCCAAAATAGGAGAGTAAAAAAGAAAAAAACTTCAAAAAAACAGCATCACACAAATTCGAGGAACGGACGAAGATAGCTACAGGAGTACGCATAATTTTTCTTTTTCAATTCAAAATTTCATTTAAAAAAAGTTTTTGTTTGACGGAGAGCAAAAATGAAATAGTTTTTCACGTCTATTCACTATCCGCTGCTTTTCGTGGTTGATTTTCACCATAAAAGCAGCAACAATGGCGATTCAAATTATGTTTGGAGGAATGCGGAGTCAACTTAGGCAGTGCATGTGTAAAGGTAGATGTTCAGTACATTGTAGTGGTGTCAAAACACTAACAGTTTTATGAATTAATTGAAAATTCTATCAAAAATCATGTTTTTAAATGTGCTCAAATTCAACGTATGTGGTATCCAAGTGGGGTGACTCACCCTATTCAACAACTCAACTCATCGAAAAAATTCATAATCATCCAATAAAACAAAATTTTAATAAATTAAAGTTACCAATAAAACTGTTACCTTATTTCCCACTTCGGTGGTAGACTTGACAACCACAATTGACAATATTATTTCTCGTAAATTATTATCATCAAAATATTGGAATTTGTTGTAATATGCACTTCTCCAAATGACCCCAGCTTACTAGAAAATCTAACCTTTTCAAACTGACTGACCAAACTGTTTACCAGAAATGCCTCACAGACTAAAACTAATTGCATGAACTTGGAAATATTTTGGAATTGCAATTAAGGCTGGAAAATTTTACAATTTGATTTTTTGTAAAATTTTCAAACTTTTGATGCTAAGTACCAAACTCAACCACCAAAAATATTTTAATTTCTCAAAAATTTGAATGTACCAAAACTTTTACTAATTTTCTCAGTTTTTTGCTGGGAGAAAAAATTAATAAAATTATATTGTGGTCAATACATGAAAATTTTTGTTTTTGGGATCAGATTAAAATATTTCACAGACACAAAGAACTTCTACTAACTTAAAATTTTTTGTTACTGCAACGGACAAATTTTAAATGCAGCCCCATGGTGGCTGATGCAGATACTTCCGAAGCTCAAAACAGTAATTACTCAACAGACTTCTAACTTTTTAAACAAATTTGTGAAATTATAAGAACATTATCGTCACTACTTGACTTTCTAAAGGAAACACAGAAGAAGCAACCGAAACAGAAGTTGTTCTTCTCTCAAGGCCAACGAAATATGAAACATAAAAATATTTGTATTTTTTCCCCAATTTTCCAATAAAAACCATTCATAAAAAATAACAATGTCTTCTCAAATTGCCCAAAATCTCCTCACTTATCGGTAAGATTAAAAGAAGATTTGTTAAAACAATATCAAGGTGACAGAACACTCAATTTTGAAGGAAAACAAATTTAAAAAAAAATTAAAAAAAAAAAATTCTCATACTAAATTACTGGCTGAAATTGCGAATTTGAGAAGAAAGTTATTATGGGAACCACCATACCTTACCTAATATAAAATACATTCGACAGTTATAGTTGGTGGTGAGATGGCCAAGCGGTTAAGTTCACTGCTTTTAGCTGGCAAATATGTAGGTCCCAGGTTCAATTCCCCAAACCAACAAAACCTACATCTGGTGAACCTCGATGTGTGCTGGATATGCACGCACCCTAGTGGTGCATGGTGGAAATCACAACTCTCCTTCCTAACCTGAGTTGCTGATAGATGGTACCCTATATAGTGGAAATAGAACCCATATTGGTAGTATAACTAGATGTGTATAGGTATAAGAGGCATTTCTGGCTCCACCCAACCTCCTATAGCATCTAATGTCGCTAAACTCGTGTCAAGTCTCTAGAGGGGGAGTGTGTGGGAACCACCATACCTTACCTAATATAAAATACATTTGCCAGTTATAGTTGGTGGTGAGATGGCCATGTGGTAAGTTCACCGCTTTTAGCTGGCAAATATGTAGGTCCCAGGTTCAATTCCCCAAACCCACAAAACCTACAGTTGCGTTTGAAGAAAAAATTAGGTGGATGAAATTGAAGAGGGAAGCTAAAAATAAAGAGAGAATAAAAAAATTTTAGAGTGAAATTGTCCGCATTATACATATAAGCCAACTTCAATTTTTACACATAGATATACCTAAATTTGTTTCCAAACGCTGCAGTATAAATAATTTGCGGCCTAAAACATAATCTTCATTTATAACCAGAATATAGGTACCTACAAAACTTACAAAAGTATGTTATTAGTTTAACAAAGGACTTACTTTTGTCAGAATGTTGAGATTCAAAACGATAATGATGAGCAACTAGATTGAAAATGTAAAAATTGAAGTTTATTTTTTTTATTATTGTTCAGTCGATATTTGTGGGTGCTCAATATTAATTTCGAACTGAAGTGTACTTTTATGTAAATTTTTGGACAAAAATAAAACTGTCATAAAGTAGCAAACTGTATTCAAAGTCGATGTCCTTATCCTCGTAACTGTCTTAAGAGTGGAAAAACAAGTTGCTTTAACTGGAATAAAAAAAATAATAAGCTGAAGCAAGATCAATATCTCAGTAATCTTCTTCTTAGTTTTGCATCATTAATACTCTCAATATTGGAACTGACCTTGATGTTGGTGTTCCATTATCATTACTCTTAGTCTTGTTGTTCATCTTGGTTCTGATTTTTCACCCTTGAATCTTGGTCTTAATCTTTCGTAGTTAGCATTGGATCTTGGTCACACATTTTGCCAGGTCAAAACCAATTAGTGTGCTGATCACTGAGTAAGCGAGCCAGAAATTCATTATACAAAAAAACATTAGGTTGAATTATTGTAACCTAATAGTTAGTTTTGTGTTTTGTTTATTGGATTTTTTTGCAATGAACAACATCGGTCGGTAAGTAATAGCCAAAACACATTATCTTCGCTGTCAGCAAAGGCTCTCATCGATGGTAAATTCAAGATGGAGATATAGCTCCAGACAAAAAATTCACATGGGCTAAAGTCAGATAAATAATGTGCTCCTGTCAGCCTACTTTCCCAATCAGCAGTTACTTTCCTAGGAAAGTGATTTAAAAAGGTAGGTACTCAAGTATGGGTATAGGGCACCTATCATGTTAGCGCCAAATTTTCCGCTAATTAAATTTTACTGGTGTGTCGAATAATGACTCGCTGTTTCATTTTGATGGACAATGCGAAGTGAGTCGATTTTTGTTGCACCAAAGATAATTATTTTTGTTTGCTGTGTCGAAAATTTACTCGCTCTGTCATGTATTTTCCAACCAATTCCCACTACTTATTGGATTTGTCCTCAAGATGTAGACGACTCGTACCTTACGAAAACGTTCATAAATGGTGTCGGTGTCGTAGTCCGTTACGAGGTCCATATTTTCAAAGCAGAGTTTGGTGTGTAAACCCGGTAATAAAATAAAATAACGAAACTATAAATGAGAACGAATCGCTGTAGGGTTCAGAAAATGAGTATTATTTTTCCCCTACAGCGTGTGTGGAAGAGCATATTATCGAAAAGGGTAGAAAATCAAAGGTCTTATCCAGGCGTAGGTGACGGTATCGAGGTGGAGGGGAGAAAGGAGAGAGGAGAGATGATTGTACAGGTAATGAAATTTTGCCAGTCCTGCGAGCGCCGCATCGCATAACCTCTTTCACACCGTCTGGTGCCGGTTATTCGTTTTTTATTCGTTTCATACGAGTGATTTTCCTTGTCCGCGAATATGAGCCAAGTACAGCTTCTAGTGCTGCGGTGGCTGTAAGCTACGATCTGCACCATGGGGCGTTCACTCTGAACTTATTTTCATTTTCCATTTTTAGTGCAACCAACCACCGCAGCAATAGTGAGTGCTGTATGCATACTTTTAGATAAATAAATGTACTTGGTTGCATATCTTTATAATTATGCGAAATAGATGTAAAAAACATATATATATATATATATATATATCTTTGAAAAAAACTCATATACCTATATTACTCACTTCCTCTTCGCTAAATTCAGTTACCGAGTGGTTAAGTAGTGGTCGTACTTGAAGATTTTAGGCTGTGTATTAGGGAGACCCGTGATCGAATCTCCATAAGAACAAAAGTTTTTTTAAATAATTAAAACGATACTAGCGTTTGAATCCTTCTCGTGATGGTTGGTATCCTTATTCAAACCCTATCAGCTGATAAAACAGGTAAAAGAAGAGAGTTACAAGTTACCCATCTATATACAAAGTATATTACTTATTTATCTATGATGTGCACATTACTAAAATGAAAATCGAACCATCGCGTAACTACATTGACACAACACAGTCTTGCTCTGTGCACTGCATGAGCATCCAAAAACGACGATGTACCACCACTACAACATCTCTGTGCCGTCCCTCTTTTTTGCTGCTGGGCTCCTCTGCTCTAGGCACATTAGTTTCGGAATTAGAAAATTTATACTGTTGAGAGTTTTTATCGAAGTGGCTGACATCTGGTAGATTTTTGTCAAACTAAAAAAGAGGTGACAGTGTATGTTATCAACAATGTAAATCATGTAAGTTTCATTTTTTCTGTGATTTTTCCTGGTTTTGTCTTGAAGGAATGTTATAACTTATTTAACGACAAATTGTTAAATACATATATTGGTGTGAAAACAGACGCATGTTCTTTTAGAGGTGCAGAAATAATATTAGAACAGCAAAACACCAAGAAATCGTTCAAAAATGTGAAGCGGTCTGTAAGTTTGCAACACATTCTATGAATGGCTCATTAACTGAATCTGTTATAAACAAACAGACCCGTTGTTGATAACATACACCATCACCTCTATTTTTTGTTGACTATAGCGCTCCTAGCCACTATGAAAGTTCTCAATTGGGTATTCATTAACTAATTTTCACCAATTTACATGACTGCAGGAAGCTTTGACTATATAGCTTATGGACTGCTAGAACTGATAAGAAATACATGGGGTTAAATGGAAGACCGCTGAAGCCACTGTTAACAGGCGTTCTTTTTACGAAAAACGACCTTTGGTGATAAGTGATAGTGATTCCAAATTTCCAATTCTGGCTAGAAAAAAATTAATTTTTATATTTCGTTAATTTAGTAATTAAAATTATATTTGAAAATAATTAATTTTATTATTATTCTACTTTGCCATTGACACATGATAAAATGGCATTATTTGTAAGTTTATAGAATAATTAATGACATAAATATGTAATACTTTACTAGAACTTCATTCCACTGATACTTTAAGTGCATCAAAACTTGACTTAACAGAAGAGATGAGTATACATCCACTATCTAATGGTCTAGAAGCATCTAATGGCAATTTGCAATCTCTTAATGATTTTGAAGAAGCTTGTAATAAATTGGATTTTGTAGGTGTAATTGGTGCATCCTCATAAACTATTATATAGTTAACTGTATAGTATAGTATTAAGATAAGAATAAGGAAATTATTAATATTTTCCTTATTCTACCTGTATATAAGTACATAATTCTTTGATTAGTTTTCCATCGACAGTAATAACATTTAATCCCATTTGCATAAAACGTTCTGTATAAAAAAAAAGTAAGAATTATGGAACGAAATAATTAGGTCTAAATATAAAATTCATGATATTCTACCTAATACAAATTCAGTTTTCACACAAAGTACCTTTTTCGAAAAGTAACGCCTGCAGTGTTCGGCTTCAAGATTTTATCAGTTCTAGCAGTCCATAAGCTATATATTCAAAGGCAGGAAGAGGTTGCTCTGTGGTATTTAGTAGATTTTTTTCAAAAATTAAAATTTCCCGATTACTCGGGCCCAGAGTTGGAAGTGGGTACATTTTTCGTTTCATGATCCTCTGAGCGTTTTGGCACTATTTTTGAAGATTCTTTTCTTTTTTTTAATATGTACCCCCTTTTGCGTTTAGTCCATTTCCAGGCGTAATTTTGATCGGATTGTTTCGAAATTAGGAACATTTTGATTCACCTAAGGAAGAACTCAATTATTTATGGTCCGGATCAGGTGCATATTCCGTCCGGTAGGTCAGTTTATATTCATTTTTTATTGAACATCGTACAGGTCGAAATTTTCCTGAAGTTTGATGTACGTATGTGTTTTACATTAAAGACAGTATCTATCAATTTTGGTGGGGATAGGCTTTACGGTACTTCTGGTAGGAGCGATTTCCTTGCATTTTCGACAGATTAATGGCTCTAAAGCGAGTAATTTTCAAACTATATGCACAAAATTTGGTACAAATATTGATTTTAAGTATATCTAACATGTTTACAAATTTAGTTTCTATTGGTATGATGGTTTATTCTCTGAGGCTGTTGGAGGAGCTAATTTTTCATGTTATCTCAATAAAAGTTGAAATTCTCTTTCAATAGTCACGAAATTTGGTAGAAACGGTACTTCTCATATAAGGACTAGACCTACGAATTTTTGTTTTGATTGGTCAATTTGTTCTCAACTTATTAGCTATTCAGTGTCATTTTCCCTCTATTACTCTTCTGATAATGGTCCTGAAAAATTAATTTTCTAGGCTTCATCGATAAAAACACTTGTTTTAACCTAAAAACAACCTGATCTCAGTAGAAAGTCGATTTTCCGCCCCCTCACCTGCTCCCATACACTAGATTTGAACACGGACACTAAAATCTCCGCTTATATTTTCGTAACCACAACATAGATAACTGCTTTATACTTCATTTGGCAATGTGGGAGATTGTTTTCACTTATAATTGTTTTTTTTTTTTTTTATAATTTAAATTCTTTTCTCTACAGGAAAGAGAACCATCGAATGATTTACTGAAATCATAATAGTTGGAACTTGGAATAATTTTTCATTTCACAAAAAAATAATGATTTTTGACCCAAAAAATAAAAATTTATTCGCAAAATATTTTGAAAACATGATACTGAATCAGGATATTTTATTCCATGCATGGTATTTGTGTGATATTGGTAATTTTTTTCAAAAAATTTAAATAACTATTGTATATATGTATTACTTTATTAGAAGAATGTTGGTCATATAAGTTATTTTTAAAGAAAGAAAATTTACTTTTTCTTGCGAACTGGGTACGGAGTAGGTTATATGTTTAGTATTTCTACGTCTTGAACTGATGGAATTTCGTTCGCTCAGAACAAGTATCTTACTTTATGGATTTCAATGAAAGTAAGCTCAAAATGTTTCTGATCAACCTGACAATGTCCTAGGCTATTCATATTTGAAAATTAGAAAGTTAGTAGGGTGTAAAAGAAGATAGTGAGAATTTGAAGATTGAAAAAATTATTGTCTTAAATTTGAGCATATACAATAAGAGCTATTTATTCGGATTAACGCAAATGGTGTTTTTTTTTTTTTTTTTTAAATAAAATTTATTTTTTTGGTTTTTCACTTACTAATCCATTATGACGAAAAGAATTCGCGAACATTCTGTGGTTATCGAATGCTGACCTGATTTCTGCTGACTGCACGTGTTATAAATTAAGAACTTGGATGGGGCAGCTGGGTTTGCTAATATTTTTAAAAAACTAGCCATGCTTGTGCGATAAATTTACATAGATAACATCGATAATAATCGATTCATTCGACCATTCTGACGCAGTCAGTCTGGGCCTGCCTTTACTTCTCTCACACAAATATTCACTCCCTACCAAAAGTTGGGAAAATATTAGTCGCATTCCCGCATTATGCGCATAAAGCTCTTTCAATTAATATATTTTTTGCACAAAAATCCGCCTATCTGTTTCGGCTCAAAATGGAGAATGGATGATACATCACCTAAATTAATATGTATATGATGATTCTTGAGGCTAAAAATCGTAAATGCTGGCACACAGCCATTCAGCCTTCAACGAAACGTGATACTTCATCAAACGTGTGCAATATACTGACGGTCATTACATACCTATTCTCTCCCACTACGACTGCTGTAGGATGCAAAATGGCCAACTCACGCAGAATGCAATTGAATTTATGCGATCTAATCGCGTTATCTCTCTGAGAAGAGTCTTAGCTTCATTTATCTGGCTGCTGTTGCCCGCTCTACATTTTTTGAGGAGAAGGTCCACAGGATTGATCGAGGAGCGTGGTAATTTTCATCAATAACACGAAGTGATGCTTTTCCCCATTTATCATTGTTAAGTGCATATTTTTTTAAATCAGCATCCAAAACGATCAATAATTGTAGGACCCAACCGGTTCCTCTCTTCATATAATATTTTCTTCCGTCCACAAAACACGTAGCAGCGACTGCCTTCAATTCGGTATGTTATGCAACAATGAAATTCACGCACAAAATCATATGTCTTTCATTAGCCCCTTAAGAAGGTATCAGAACGTGTTTTTTTTTTTTTTTTAAATAACCTCCCACTATTACAACCTTTTATGGACAAAATTTTTCATCTATCTATTCATCGGTGCAAATTTGATGGAGATTATCCATAATAGTTCTCTTTTTATACAACATAGGTACAGGTCACCGGCCAATCTCCATTCACCGAGTTGGGTTCTGGGGAACGCAGCACCTCGAGTCGAAAGTTTTCAGCGAAAATGGAGAAAAAGCGAAGGAAAATGGGGTGATGACCACCCCACCGTCATCCTTACTGGAGCTCTGTTGATAGTTACAAAATAAGCGAGTGGAACATTTCTGCCTCCAGCAACGTTAATATAGGCTATACCTTAAAAGGTTGCTGATTTCTGTTGTTATGTGAAAATTTATTAAGTAGGTCGAAATTTCAAAACTATTGGCGAATAAAAAATCTACCCTGCCGGGAAGGCGGAGACCGCACAACCGTTCCTCTGCTGAAAAATGTGTTAATCGTGACTCGAGTTGTTTTGCCTGTATAGGCTATTCGTGCGATTTGCTGCACGTAGTATGAAGTCTTTATTGTGGTCTAAAAAACGGTGTCGTATCTTTCCACTCCGCTTTATCCTCCCTTCGCAGCGCACGCGGAGACGTAATTCCCGTAGACGCAGGGCGGATTATGGTCGACGAGGGTTGAATTTGGTCGGTAATCGCGCCAAAGGTATAAAAAAATTGTGACGCTGTCGTCGCGAAGTCTCTAGACGTCGATGTCGTTTCGTTTTCAAATTACCATAAACGAGTTGCCACACGATTTTATTCTCCACCTTTTGTTTCCCCCCCCCCCTTTACCGTCTTCGTTTCATTTTTTCTTTCCTTATGCATTTTCCTCCGTTTTCTCCCTTTCTCACTCTATCCGACTCCATCTCAATAGTCTCCTCGATTTTTTTTCTTCGTCTTTTTTTTTTTTTTCACGTTATTATATCGAGAAATTACTTCTATATCTTCGAAACGTATTTTACTACCGAACTATCATTAAAGTAATTTCTTACCTCCCTTTTTACTGTTTTCGTTTCGTTTCATTAAATTTATTTCCGGCTTGCAGGACTGAGAGGCGGTCGGAAGCTCCGTAATAAAGACGTTGAGTCACGTACGCGTAAAATTTAAGGAAATGTAAATTTTAATTCAAAGGTAAATTGTAAAATACCTACATTTTGAGGAGAACACAGTCGACTCCCCTATCCGCCTTTCCCTTTCCCATAAAAAATGAATCTAGCGTCCGAAAGGATTTATTTTTGAGGAACTGTTCGATAGACAAACGATAATACTAGTCAACGTTATCGAGAGACTGATAGAGAGAGAAGGAGGAACAACTTTTGGGAACATATTTACCAAAAAAAAAAAAAAAAAAAAAAATTAAAAGTTATTCAACTTTTGACAGATATGGTTGAACATTTCGCTTTGGCAGGGAAGTGAAATAAAAATCGTCGCTGGAAGCGCCTAGAATTGCCATTATTACTTTTTTACATTTTCATAATAAAAAAAAACTTTCGCTCAGTGCAAATATTTTATTGCGTGTTTACCCGTAGACGTGAATCGTGAAAAAACACCCTTTGATTTGCTTGCGCTTCGAGGAAAAAAGTTGTTAGCTTCTATGCATGCAGCCATCCATATATGTATATTCCCGGTGGTGGAAGTTAGTGTTTATCTTCTGGAAGAGTTACGCGCTACTCTTTACACTCGTCTCGGTCTCCTACGTCGAACTGTGAAAGTGCTTTTACAACTTTCCGTTTGATGCTACTTTCTATAACTTTAGTTCTTCAGATTAGCTTGCTTTAACGGACTGTGTAATTGAAGCCAATGTAATGTTGATACACTCTCTTGAATTTAGCTTATTTTTTTTCCCCCCCTCAAAAAACAGTTGAATTTCTCCTTTTTGCTCTTATTTTCAACATTTCACAATTCGCACTATTTTTTTTTAATTCTCTGTTTTTACAATGAGAAGGAACGATATCTATGTCTTTTCTGTCGTACTTACTAAAGATATTTATTTTCTCTTCAATGGTACTTATGGTCATTTTCTTAAACTGACTCCTCTGTGCAAATATCTTCACTAAATTCATTACTCTTACCCCTCACACGATACCCCTCACTATGTATGTAATTACGCTCAAATACTGCCATCTTCCACTTGAATTACTTCATTCGATTTCCTATCAGAATTATGGTATGCAAATGGGGGCAGTAAAACACCCGTTCCCCACAGCAATACCTACAGTATTTCAAGTCAACACTCACTAAATGTCTATGAACCTGGGAGAAATCATCCACACTGGACAGCAATACTAAAAAATATTACTGTCCAACCTGAATAGCTTGCCAGGTATCAGCTGGACTCAAAATTTAAATCTTGCCTGGTGAAGTTAAAGACCATTTACTCCTGGACTAAACATTTACTTCTGGATACGTGCCTGCTAGATGAATATCAATTCGATGCCAGGGTTAAATCACCGAATGGCCAATTCCAATCGAAAAAACTCAGCACATTGTAAAAATCAGAGCCATGTATTTAATAAAAATATAAGATTTGAAAAAGTTATACATGAAAATATAAAACAGCCTAGGCAAATGAGAGTTAGTAAAGCAGTGACGAGCAGTTATTATTATTAAGAAAATATTCAAGTGAGAAATGAGACTACTCGTCCACAAAAAGAATGGTGGAAGAAAATAGGAGATCGAAAAATAAAATATTCTACAACTATCGATATAATAATAAAATAAAAAAAGAGTAAAAAACCAAAGACATCGATCATAAAGATGACATGAAGAATTAGGAAGATAAAAATAAGAAAAGGATTAACAATCAAGGTAAAGAGAAGAGAACTTATACTAGGGCAGAAGAGTGAAGTGAATAGTGAAAAAATGTGAAATTAGAAAGAATATGAGAAGAAATTAAGCAGCAGCAACAGCCAAATGACATGATTAAAAGTGAATGACATAAGACAGAACTGAATATTTAAGAAAAGATGAATTGAATGAACGAAGCCGAGGTAATAGTTTTATAACAAAATGGAAAAAACAGGAAATGAGGAAAAAACAATTTTTTACTACGATCAAATCCCTGGATAAATTTTAACATACGTAATTGTTTAAAGTAACAAATTTCCAAATAAAATGTAAATTGAAAAAATTTTGAAGGGAAAAAGATTGCAAATTTAAGGGTTGTGATTTGGGGTGGTAGGCTAGATGTGTCAGAATGTCACATCCTCATCCTCATTATCTGGAAAAATTTTGTAGGAGTCATTCTCTATAGCTTCATCCATAATTCAAGAACATTGATGTGTTCATTCTTAATGGAAATCTTCTGTGATGGTTTCAAGTCCACTGCCATCAAAGCGACGTTATTTTTCCAATCTATAAATGTCGATGCACATTTTTTTTTACTTTTACATGCATTTATTGTTACTGCTGAAGTTTGAACTGCTTTATAAAGCCTCCAACATATTTTTGTGTCCACCCTGGAACTCTAAAATTCCATTTTTCCCTAATTCTTCAAGTGTCCATTTATTAACCCAAAATGACAGCCAAATCTTTCGGCATCTTATATAATTCTGCAAATTGCTGATATGCTCGTATGTGCCATACCTCATACATGAAATTGTCAAGATATTTTCCATTAACTATACCAAGTTCACTTGGTATCCTTTGTTATTTATCCTGTCTTCTTTCTTTTTTCCTATTTCTGTCTCAAATTTCCCATTTCAAACCAAACAATGAATTTCTGCCAAATGGTCTGAATTTTGGAAGATGCATCACTATTCGTCCATACAACCTTTTTTCTCCCTGCATCGATGATTCTCCACTCTCTCTATCTCCCAACTTTCTCTACATTATCAACCAGGGTGTCCATCATGAACTGAATTGATATGCATTGATTATTGATAAGAGTTGATAACATATGTGTGTTTTAAATGAGGTATCAACAGCTATCAACTATCAATTCAAATCAGTTCAGTTCATGATCGATATCCTGGTGTATTTTGATCATGGCCGTGTAACATCGTACGTTTGTAAAGTTAATTTCATTACATTTTCTTACGTTCATTGTACATGGACCACTCCCACAAAAGAGAGATTTTCAGTCTCATATTTTTACCCGCAAACTCATCTCTCATCTCGTCAATTTATTGGCCCACATGCCCACTTCTTGCACATGGTAAACTAACTGATTTTTTACCACTGCCAAATAGTTTGTGTGAAAGTGAGAACCCTACCGGAAGTTGTTGCTCTGTGTTAGTACTGAACTCGCAGTAGGTAAATATTAATACAGTGAAACTTCCCTGAACAAATTCCTCTCAATAGCAGAAACCTCATCTTAGGAACCAAATGTATTGCCAGCCAAGACCTATGTGAATTGAGCCATTTGATACCCTCTAGCAGCAAAACCTCTTATAATGGATAGTGGACAATGTGAACCGATCCCATACGTCAGATTTAATCTTTAAATAGTGGACAGGTGGGACCTATGTTTGGTCTAATTAGCTTGTTGAATAATATGCGCAAAAGAAATTTTCTATCACTGACTGTGTGTTATAGTACATTACTATACAAGGGAGGAAAGTAAACAATTGCCGACAAGTTGCGAAGTTGCATCCGAGTGGCAATCGCTTTCTTTTTGACTCTGTATTGTAAAGTGTTTTATTATATACGTGAATGAAAAAATATTTTATAATAAATTAACAATATAGGTACTCGAGATTGTTTTTCCATCACAAAATGAAAGTTGGTAATGTTATGGCTTTGCTTTAACCCTTAATCACTGATGTAAGGCGGCATCGTCAAATTTAATATTTTGGCCAGTATTAATAGAGAAGGCTCTGTATGGAGTCATTTGAGTACACCAAAATTGGGAAGAATACGAAGATGAAGTACTGTACTTACATATTAATATTATTAGTAAGAAAAAATCATTTAATGCAAGTCTGTAATTGGATGAAATTAAAAAATCAAATGTGGCTACCTATAATGAAATGAAATAAAATAAGAACTTCTGGGTGAGAATCAGATTGTATGATCTACCTTGATGAATAATCATAATTATAATAGGTGAACTAATTCTTATTTATGTTTACTGTCACATTGCAATTCGTACAGTTGGAAAAATAAAAATGGGGTAGTTGGTTTTGTTCGAACACGGAGGCATCATTATTGATCATAATATTTTCATTACTGATCGACTGGCTGATTATCAGACTATCATTGTGAAAAATGTTTGAATTATTAGCGTTATCCGAAGTAGATTCTTGAATTAACTGGGTATTTTCCATGTTTTCATCACTAATATTACAAGAATTAGCACCCATGTTTGATGAATGTGCTGGGGCATCGAATTGTTTTGTTTCTTCTGTTATGAGAGCAGCTGTTTTTTGTTTGTATTCAATGGAATCTTCAACAGACTTTTCCGCTACAGAATCAGATTTCTATCTCCCTTGTCTCTTGGGAATAGTTATATCAACTTCAGAATTTGCAAGAAGAGTGGCAGATGTTCGTCTAAAGCTATGACCTATAAAATTGTTGAATTATTAAAATCTAAGTATTCTAGACAGAATCAACAGATAAATAGAGACCCTATTTATTTGTTCTAGAATCAGTATCTTTAAATATGTATGTAAGTATATAAATGTATCTACCAGTATAATGATCCATATTTGGTAATTTCAAGTATTTGGCTATTTTCCTTGCCATTAGGTAAAATTTATTTCTACCTATCACTGTTTTGTACATTTTTCCCGTTGATAATTGAGGAAAAAACGATCAGTTGGAACATCTTTTGGTTGTAATGTAGAATACTTTCGTATTATGTCTGCAAATTTGCCTTCAACAGTGAAAGTTCGTAGTATTTTTGTTTTTATTTTCAGGAGTTTCACAATAATAACTTCTTTAATGTCTGTAATATACTGAACAGTCAGATTAACGAGCTGGTTGGTTTGACACCCTCCAACTACTCCTAAAACTGCAACAACCTATCAGTGATTAAAATATTTTGCATTCATTTAAGTAATGATTGATCAAATATATAAATAGGTACTGATACATTTATAATTATCTTCAAATTTAGACTTACTTTTAATACAAGATATTCAGTATCAGGAGGCTCCATTAAGAATTTATCAATTTGTTCAGGATGAAATATAGATGCCTTTGTACTTTGAAAACCTTTGTAATTTCTTTTTAAAAAGCAAGTCAGTTTAGTGTATGTAGCTATGTCAGTATTATGGTTCAGGGGGATAGTAGATTTGAGAATTGAATAGTGAGACCATAATGATGATGGTTTCATTTTAGCGAATATTTCCTTGAAATAAACTAGTAGAACGTTTTCCAAAAATGAATTCACCTTCTTCAAATTTTGCCATGCAATAAATTTTTTGTATACTATCATGTATCTTTCTTTCGATTCATTAGGTAGTAAGTTAGCTGTTACATCATTAGCAGTTTCAGTAATTTCTGGTGGTGTACAATATTCAAGATCCCCTGTATCATTTTTACCTAAATTAGAACTCATTGTACTTACTTTTTTCTCCAGCTATGAAATGTATTTATAATATTATAATAATTGATGAAAATGGAAATTTGAATCCTAAGAATGGTCAAAATAGAGTTCAACAAATCATTGTCAGTTATCATTGTAGCCACATTGTATGTCCATTTTCACGTCATTAGAGTGATTCACTTTTATTTGAACAACATGAAAATAGTCATCCTCAAACAGGGAAGCAAATAATTTTTTCCTTGTTCGTGTATTTTTTTCCATTCGATTATTTTTTTGTTTGCTGTGAAGTCTCGTTGGTAAAACCTTATTTTTTCATCATCAGTCTTATTCATAAAGTTGCGTTTTTCATTCACCTATAAAATAAAATATGTTATCTTTCCCGTATCAATTCTTCATTAAGAAATAACAAATGACAACTGTTTCACATACAGGACTATACCCTTTGACCCTGATAGACTAAGTACGTACATGTAATCAGCCGATATTTTAATTTTCTATTGTGACCTGTCAGCTACATATTTCTCACATCACGAAGTAAGAAATTCGCAGATCGCTTCCGAATGAAATGATTATTGAAACCTTAACTAAATCTTACACTATTATTTTGTTTCATCGGCGCCAATAACCTTTTAACTAAGTGCTGCAAACTCGTGCCCAAAAGAAACATGTATTCGAAAGTTCGCAGTCCTTGAAATAGATTTTTATTGGAGGTTTAACCCTTGAGTACATATTCGCCCGAAATAATTTAGTTCTCAACATTTCGATTCTTTTCGTCGCGTAAGTTATGGAAGAATAAAATCGCCTCCGTTTCAGAAAAAAGCCACGACACTAAACAACAAAATATCAAAAATCTTTATTTATTAAACTTCTTCGCTGGAAAAGGGATTTATAAATTTTTTGGTGAATTGAGTTCGACTATGTTTACCTTCGCAGCCAACATTCTCGCCGGAGAAAAAAAGAAAAAGAGAGAGAGAGTGAGAGAGAGAAAGAAAATAAGTAAACAAAGGAAAAAACGATGAAGCACGCAGCATTTTTTTAATTTATCGTTGTTTTACGCTTTTCCCACAGCGAATATATAGCCTATTGTTCATTTAGATTGTTTATTTTTGGTTTTCTCCAGCTAAATTAATGACGGTGTTTCTTTCGTGTTGCGGATGCGTTCTCTCTTCTATAAAATTAACTTTTCTCTCAATGATTCTGGAAAAAATTAGCTTATAAAAGCGAAAAAATAAAAAAAAGCAAACGAATGAAGAAAAACGATTATCCTCTAAGAATTTTAATTACCTACCTAATCTTCTGGTCATCGTTTCACATATTTTCATATCGATTACAATTAGGACCCTAAAAACATCGAAGTAAGAAAGCGAGAATAGTTTTATCGATCGCTAGATTTGGCTTATGGAATCCATGTAAAACAATAATTAATTTCACTGATCAATTGAAAACAACACTATTTGTTGGTGAAGATATTGAAATTCCTCGAATTGGATTTAAAATACCTAGTTTAAATTACAGACTCTTTTCAAACTCAAACGGCACTGTTTAGTAGGTGACATTGACAGGTAGTTATCAGTTTCAATTCTTACGAAACATCTCTAATTAAAATAATGGAGAATACGCTGCACATATTATCGTACGCATCCATTTGCTTATTTGATATCTACTGAAGTATAATCGTCCAATTGACGAGAAATGAGAATTTTAGGTAACTGAACGATTATTTTCGTTCATTTTTTGAATATCACAAGTATTTATTTAACAGTTCTTCTTATGAGTACGATTTCGTGGAACTAAAATTGACGAAAATTCGATTTTTCATCTTTGAAAGAGAACTTTTCACCAAAACGTATACCCATCGAGAGTCGAGAGTCGGGTCAAGAAATCCGATACTTTTTGAGAGAAAAAAAAAAAGTTTTTTTCATCTGTTCTATGTTGGTAAAACGAACACCAGTTTTTAGAAATAGGTACCAGGTTGGTTTAGCATTTTTTGCCATACAAAAAAATCTGATGTCTACCTCCGAGTCAGCTGGAATAATTTTCTGTGGTTATCGTTAGCTTCAATAGCAAGTCTGAATTTCTTTTTACTTCGTACTGGTTGACGTCATTTTCTCCTCTATTTGATTTTATCATTCTGAAGCGTTTATTTGGGACTTAAATTTGGTTATACTATTTAAATAAATAATTTTTGGATAAAATGACTTACGAAGAAGATGAAATCCGTGGGTTCTTCTAACTGTGAAACTGGTTGACTAGCGGATGGTTTGGGTGTTTACAAAGTTTTTCAAAAATGTAACGAAACTGGATTTCTTATGAGGAGAACCGTGTTCGGTTCAAAATGAGCCCAAAAAGCAAAGGTACCAAGATTGTTTTTCTGTCCATAAAGTATTTGGCGAATTGTCATTCAATAGCAATGTACAGCTATACCAACGAGCGTTTAATTTGTCGAATAGTTACGCGGAAAAGTTAGTTCTTAATTTGGGAAATTCCCAGATGAATTCATTTTTTCGAAAAGCCACTGGATTTTAGGAGATAGAAATTTGCGAAACTTTTCGGTCGTCTAAAGAGAAGAAATCCGAAGTCAAGTATAACCACCGTTTATTAACGTGTCCAGATTTTATTTGCCATTGTTAGGTGGAAGAACTGGAGTTGAATGAAGCGAAAAAAAATAGTTCCAATTTGTATTGTGGATTATTTTTGGTTGGATTCATTAATTTTAAATCCGCGCTTTCGTCAAAAATTTGAGTTATTTCGAATTTTATGGTGTTGCGTTTTTAAAATATCATTTTCCTGTACATGCGAAAAAAATGGTTTACCTACCTACTTCCTTGACACTTTTTCACATTCAGTACATAATACGAAAAACTTTTATGAAATTAAATCGTAATTAAAGTATACTTCAACATTTCAATTCCGTTTTTCATCGCTAAACGATGAAAATGTGAATAGAGGGAAGCACCCTCGAAAGGATAGAAAATTCAAAGTTTTTATTTTTATTTTTCTTCAGAAAAAACCGGTGAAATTTCTCCAGAAAATTTTCGAGCTATTCAGGAAGAAGCGGAAAAAGTGTACGCACGGCTACACAAAAGCTGCGAAATTAAACCGTTGGAAAACGAAATAACGGACGAAAATTAGTTGGGAAAATGAGAAAGGCGAAAAAGTGCGAAATACAAGAAAACGTATAAAAGAAGTAACAGAAGAATAAAAAAAAAAAAAATTATAACTCGAGCTCGAATTCTAGAAAAAAACTAAATTATCAAAATTAAAAATTACTATTCTTAAAAAGTACGCGAAATAAAAAGTTTCCGAACATTTTTTGAAATAAAAAATTTAAACACGAAGACAAGTAGGAATATTGTGCCTACAGGCGTTTATTTTTCAACTTTTTGTTTTATTTCGTATATTACAGTCAGCTGCTGCTTCATTGATACTTTTTCCGTCGAGCACGCAGCCAGCCTACGAATACCTCTTAAAAATTTTCTGTAGAAATTATGCGCAACATTGTCCTAGGTATAATTTTGTCTGTAGTTTTGGCGAAATATATTTCTAAAAAAAGTCTTGTATTCGCAACAAAACGTTGTTTAAAGTCAAAATGAATCAGTCGACAGAATACGGACGCTCTGAACATTTTTCGTGGTAAACAAGCTCGCGGCGTATTTTAATATTATCGATTTCAGGGACGCAAAATGGCCAGCCTATATCCTATTGCATTAACTGCTGCGCAATCCTAACACGTTGAAAAAATTATCTGCGTAAATACCTACAAAAACAAGATCGTTTTTAAAACAATTAGGCTTACATTAGTGAACCAAGGTGTTCTGGGGCCGAATTCTTGCCTCGTGATGAGGAAATGTAACCATTTTGTTTTTAGGAAATTCGTGACCGAAGGTAGATAGTTAATATTATCTGTTTCTTAAAATAGATTTTCTCTGATGACAATAGGCTACAGCTAGTTTAACGTTCGAAAACATCACATCGCCTAATTTGTGAAACCAACAGAACAGGCAAAAATAACAAAGAATATGGTTACTGAATCTGCATGGTTAAGTGTGGAAGAAGACGAAAGTAGGAGAGAAAAATGGAGACAACGTACCAAACAAAACACCACGTCACCTCTGAAGCTCGTCCACCCCTCCTGCAAGTGCCATAAAATTTTGAAAAACGTTATAAACCAAAATTGCTCAGTAAACAAAAGTTAAAAGGCACGGAATTGCACATAGTTGCCAATTAAACTCCAATAAACGTCGCAGTGACCGCAGGAACCGATGCGATCTTTCAAAGGTGGAGCAAGGCATCCTAATTCAACTTCTCAAAGTTCGGTCAAAAATTGCCCCTGACAGACGAAAATTCCCACTTTCAAACTGAGGGTTGGAAAATGTTCGACACCACCTGTTTCACAGCCAACGGTGCGATCTTTTTGGTACTGCAAAGTTGTATAAAAAGGTTCAAAATTGGAGCTAAATTTCTAACTAAATGCTGATGTTATACTGTCGAACGCGGCCATCAAAATCTTATATAACTAAATACTACTAAAAAATTATTTAAACTTTCAAGCCTCTGCCATAAATACATGTGTAGTTAGGCAACTTGCCATATCTAAGCTATTATTTATTTGTTTTTCTGTCGATGACACGCTTTCTGTCACCACCAAGGTTTTGCCCTACATAAGTGGAGAACCAATAAATCGCTGCGCCTTGTCGCTTACGACTACTAGTCGGTTTCGTTTTCCCCTTCTCTCTTAGTTTTCAGACAAACAGCTTATTTCTATACTATGTTCTCTGTTCAGGTTTTTGCTGCTTCTCTCACACAAATTGTGTTCTTTATGCTGACAGAAACACCCTTGGTACATTTTTATATTGGTTGTGATGTTTTTACAATACACGTTGCTATTTTGACATTATGCAGTGTTGAATTTTCTTGTGGCAATGGCCACCAACGGTGTTTTCTACCTGGGAATCTGAATTCCGATAATCTCGATGAACATGTTGAAAAACATAGCCAAGGTTCACAATATTTTTGATTAACATCAATGTGGTTTACACTTTGGTTTCTCGAATATCTGGCAGGGTAAGCGAGTTGAATCGTGCTGATTCTGTAATTTAACGATGTACTTTGTGTGAGACTTAAGTTGGTTTTGAATCTTGGACGTTGAACTGACCTCCTAACTGACCCCCTCTCTCGAATAACACAATAAGCCACTGATTCGTTTTACATAGTTGGATCGAATTTATAATTCAAAAATCAACGAGTTTGTACAGATTTAGTTCTTATTGATCAAACATGTGGCCTGACAAAAATGAGACAAGTGCAAAATGGAGCCCAATAATTTTTACTATAGGTACTCAGACTTTACATATGACACATAGAAGCCGCAAATTACTTACGCAATCAACAATTATAAATATTTGCATCATCTCCCAACTAGATACCTGTCAAAAGTCAAGTTTCAAAACAAATTTTAAACTGATCCCAGGCTAGATACCTGTTGATAATCAGTTAAAAGAGAAATTTTTGCCTAATGTGCTATCTCACATAGGTCCAACTACTTCCTAATGAAGCAGGCAAAAACATAGTGTCATAATTCTATGATCAGTTTCAGCTCTGGACTAATCACATAATTTTGTGACATGTGATGAGATAGTTTGGCAAGTAATCTGGAGTAAAAATAATCATTACTGGTTTTGTGTTTGGGGCCTCTCACCTTTGCAACAATACCATTTCCGCCAAGAATCCCACACTATTTTTTATAAGTCAGTCTTTGTGTTTTGGAGTTGCGAGATTGTGCAGACCGCCGTGACCTTTCTAATATGCATCCTTGATAAGTCACTGTTACCATTTGGTTGTCCAGTGTTTATACTTTCCATATTCAACATTGATACAGACTACTAGACCACTAGAACAAACTCACGTATTTGACCTATAGTCGAAAGTGTTGCTAGAAAATTTTTCAGGGGAACAAAGCAAGTTTCATCAAACTACAGATCAGCTAGGAAGGGTAACAGTTAGTGATACAGGTATGAATTTGCCACATGGGGATCAGTCAGTGTACCGCTCTCAACTGCAATAAGGTTGTGCTCAGGGTTTATATCTAAAGGGGGTTTTATAGGGTGAGAAAACAAAAATTTTGGGTGTTTTCTGGGTTCTGAAATATTCATATATGGAAGGTTGTTTTTGTTTTTTGTGTAGGTGGAGGAGCTTCCAATGACCCTGGTGGATACACGAAACCTTGGTCCACTGTGTAATTATTGTTTAAATAATTTGAAAATTAATTTCCATTTATACTTTTGCCACTCCCAAAACTCAAGCACCTGGAAATGAGTACCCCCTTGTCTCTCTAGTTGCGCGATTGGTAACAATTAAACTTGGAAGTTCATCCGCAATCTATTTTACTGGCTGTGCAAAAAGTAGTCATTGAAAATTTTCTAATGAAATTAATGTAAAGAAATATATAATATTATCAAGAACAAAAAATTAACTATAATTAACTCAAATTTAATAAAACTTTCACTTTGCTTAATCAAAAATAAGTGATTTTCTTTGAAAACCCACTTAAAAATCATGTTGGATAGCTTAACTTTTTCTTATTATATCTTCATTTCTACATATCACTGATATTTGGAATAATGAAAAATATTAACTTTTTTTTAGCTGGCTTTTTTTTTTTTTTTTTGAAAATTCTGGAGGTAATTCCCCCTGCCACATACTGGCTACCCCTTGCTTATAGTCTGTTACAAATAAGTACTAGATGGAGTCTTATGAAATGATAGACTAAGGGAAAAGAAAATGATTCAACAGAGGTTATATTCATCTTGTTGCTCAGTCTACTGTTGGAGGTAAATAAGAATAACAATCATTAGATTTGCGTAAGTGTAACTCTTACAATTGTAACTCCCATTTGTAAATTGTATGTATTACATGACATTCATACCCTTAATTTTTATGTTTGCACATTAATCCTTCATGAGTATATCCCCAGTAGAACTCACGCCTTTTTTTTTTTTTTTTTTTTTTTTTTTTGTTTGTTTATAGTAGTGTTTTTAGTTTTACATAGCTATGAAATGTGAACGTGTCTATGACCTCGCAGTCTTTCTTATTTGGAATATAAACTATAGCCAACTTGTACCTGCTTTCACGTTTAACAGACCTTAACTGAAGCACAATTACCAAACAGACCTTAACTGAAGCACAATTACCAAAAAGAACTGTACTGGTACTTCACTACAACATTACTAATAATAGTTTAGTCAAAAGACTGATTATAATAAATTAAAATAATTCTCTCAGTGTGCCCAACGAATACTGAATGGCGAAATTCGTGATTACATGCAAAATTAGAATTTCCAACTTGCATATAAACGGTCTTTTTTTGCCCCAACTGTATTCACAAGTCTCAGAAACAATCAAGTTGAAATTTCGAAGAGCTAAAACAATGACATAAAAAAAACCTGCTAAAAATGTTGTCATTAAATCAAAAAACGCATGCGAAACTGACATGAATAAAAAGCGACCATCTTGAAGCTCGGATATAAATGGACGCGAATGGATGCAGAAAGCGTTCGAATGGTTCCAAAGAAATCGCGTGAACGAGTGTAGCTGACAGTTTTTTCTTATTTAAATAAAATACGTGTAATTATTTTAATCTTCGATATTGAAACGATGCGGACACAAACGATTTGTGAAACGGCAGAAATGGTGCAAAACTAAACGATAACATTTCATTTCGTAAGAAAAAGACAAAAAAAAATTCCATTTTTTTTTGGGAAGGAAAATATATGCAAAGGCTTCAAACCGAATTTGCCAGTCAATATATTTTGTCTCTTTCCGGTTCTTTTTTTTTTTTTATGGTCTTCTGCTCGTTTCGTGAATAGCCTATTATTTTGCAAGCCGAACAAAGCTTCCAATTACAGAATAATTTTTTTCGCTTTCCACTTTCCTCACATCTCTCCTCGTCGGAGAACCATAAATTAAAAAAAAAAAAAAATAAAAAAAGAAAGAAGAAGAAAGTGGAAACGTAAATGAGTCATAAAGGACAGATGCGACCTTTTCGTTTCCAGAAAAAGAAAGAAAAATCGACATTTTTTGACACCATAGAAAAATGAAAACGTTGAAAGTGAAAGAGAAAAAAATAAAAAAAAGGTTTTAAATTTTTCGAAACAATTTAATTTAAAACAGTAAAACTAAAAAGAACTCTTCTGCGAAGAAAGTGGAAAAAAATCCTCGAAAAATGAGTTTAATAAATACTTCAACGGAAAAAATTAAAATGAAAAGACGAAACTTTACACAATGTCCATAAACATAAGGGAATAAAAAAAACTTTTCTCTAAAAAAAGTTTACGTTGGTATGATATTTACGTGTAAATAAAATCGAAATACAAAAAAAAAAAAAATCCGTGCAACTGACAGAAAGAATGAAAAATTGTCGTCACGCTTGTCAGCAGTGTAGAGCTGTGCTTTAAAATACTTATTAGAATGTGAAAAAGAATCTCAAGTCTATAATTTTTTTTCTTTTGTAAGTAGTATTTATAACACCAGGAATGGAGAATTATTTCAAAATTTCTTCGTCAGTGTTGGAAAACTTTTTCTTCTCTCTCTATCTCGTTGAATATTGAAGTTAATGAAGAGCAATGAATTTGAAAAACAATTTCTGAAGCGTGATATTCAAGTAGGTAGTACAAATGTTATTGACAATGTTCGATAACATTCATCTTACAGATTTAGTTCGGCTTACTTTAAATTTTGCACAAATCATTTGTTAACAGACTGTGATATAAACCTTTAAATTGACCTCGGTATACATGGATAAAATAAAAATATTTTCTGTTAAAACAGAATGGTGACCTTTCGTGATTCTTTCTGCTTATCAAATTAGTTAAGTTACTTCAGTTTAATTTTAATTCGCTTTGGTGCGTTTATGTATTACAAATTAGCTGCAATATTATTGCACTTCTCTCGTGAACCCTTTAACTGCTTTGTTATTTGTGGCTGTATCATTTTAACCTGTTGCGTATGATTGCGTATGAAACTGACGAAACAACTCAAAAGTCAGCGTAGTCTATTCGCAGTTCTGGCCAAATGCCAAATTCCGTTACTATGAATTCCACAGATTTACCCATGAAGCACCAACTGTGAGCGAGTAATTTGTGTTCCGTCTTCACTGTTATACAATCACTTTCCCGTACATTGTAGTTATTATTCTATCCAGCTGTTAATTAGTAGCCTTTTTCTTTGAAAAGTTCGTAGTTTATTCCAGAAGATTTGTTTCAAACTTGAAAAATAATCATTCAAAAAAATTCAAATTAACAGCCGAAGCGTACTGGCGCACTCGCGCTTATTGTCCTTGGAGGAAATTTTTAAGAAAAACCTGTAAATCAGAGTACGACCAAATTAAAAAAAGATATTGCTTTAAATTTTTTCTCCTAAAAGGTATACTAATATCGTGAATTTCATGCAGTAATCGAACGTTACAAATATACGTTGGCTTAATTTCAGCTCGTCCAATTAGAATCAAACCGATGCTTTTTATCAATTATCCTTAAGGTTTTTTCCTGACGCAGACTTTGAAGGATGATACTGGGAAAAGAGGTGTGGTGTCCGAAGTCCACCACCCACACCCAAAAAATCAAATCATCCTTTAGGTTTCAAAAACAGGATGAATGTAACAAAAATAGCCCGCTACGTGTATTATAATCAAATGGAAAAAGTAGACCCACGCACTCTTTTAAGTCAAATACGAGTTTGCCAATCTTCGACATAAAATAAAAAAATTCGGGAATGAAAATAATTCTCAATTACAGGGCAAGGACTCTTGTAACAAATAATTTACTTTTTTTTTCTTTTTTTTTTTATTGAAAAATTCATTATTATTGTGGCTGAAAAAATGATAATTTTCTGATAACTTACAACCCAGACGCGCATAATATATAAAAAATTATAGGATGAAATGAAAAATAAAATACCTGAAAAAAATGACGCAACTTTTGTCGTTAAAGGTACTTCAAATTTTGCCAATCTTTTTCTTCTCACGTTCAATGCCCTCTGAACTTTGCAGAGCTTTTTCACCCGGGAAGAGTAGAGTACCTACGTCAAAAATGTAAAAGTTTTTACCAAAAATATTCCGGAAATTTTCTACGCTTTTATGCACCGTGCCGTATGAAAAAGTTACCATTTGGCTGGAAAATGAAGAAAAAATAAATATGCGAGCTCTTTTCACAACACATTACCAGAAAACTGAGAAACCAGAAAAAAATCTGTACAGAAAAAAGCGAGTAAGGAAAAAGCCCACGTTTGAATTTTTCGAGTACGTATACCCACCTATTGATAAGCTTTTTGTGTAATTAATTAAACGATGAAAAACTTTACATACCTACTCGTATACGTATAGTGGTAAAATATTATTTATGAGATTTCTTTATTTCTATTCGACCTACGTAGACGTACGCGTTAAATATTTTTTTCACTAATTTTTGCTTTTATGACCCGAAATAGCCTAATGACGTGAAAGTTGAACTTCGACAGCTAATTATATTTGAATAGTGTATAGAATGTTTAGAATCGTTAATTGTGATGTCATTCTGCACACAAAGTGTTGTATCGTACCAATTTTTGGAGAATTCTTGGTAATTCGTAGGATATCAGGCAAACATTATAGTCTACTTACAGACTGTATTAGCAGATTTGCTTGTGTTTCCTGGGGAAATGGGTACAAGAGCTGATAAAAAGAAAAATCTACCCCTAATCGGTACGCGTGCTTAGAAGGGATAATACCTAGTCAAAATTTACGAATAAATTTCAAACAAATTTATAATTACGAAGCCACTTGTGAAATAGAACAAATTAATCCGTGATAAAAATTAGAAGCGACTGAATTCAATGTAAGTTTAACTAAACAGATTTGTAATAAAATTACCCTGTGAATAAACTCGATCTGGTCAGTCTGGACTGAGCAGAAATCGCAAGTATAAAATAATAGACCTATAGCTCAAAAAAAGACATTCATTCGAAAACATTGGCAGACAGTTTTTTTTTTCACAGATGTATAGGCTGAGGAGACCCCTATCCCACGTACCACCTTCAGAATTAGGGGCAGTGTTTCCAAAAAATTGGTTTTTTTGGAAGTTTTCTCTGTAAATAATAGTTTTCACAGGGGAATACTTCAGTCAAAAAATGTTTTTCATAAAATATCTGTACGTTTTACCAGTTTAGGGAATTGAATCTGGGACCTACGTATTTGCCAGCTAAAAGAGGTGAACTTAACAAGTGCGACGATCCAAACGGTGGTCATCGTATAGTTGAAATTAAAATATTAAAATTACTGAATTATAGATCCTGAATTGACTTACAATTTAACAGCCCAAGATCATAGATCTTCAGAATTGTGGTACCTTGAATTTAAAATGGGAAGAACATGAAAACTTAATTCCCCATGTATCACCAGTATGCTCAAGGGTCACATCATATAGACTCTACACAATTCCCCCTTTACTTGTTTTCAAAAGCCTCATAATTTGGGAAACGATCTCTTGACATATATAACTATAATACACATTGTACACATTAATCTAATTGTGGCTTACAAATTGTGGTTGATATATTACCAGGATTGATTACCTTGTCCCTCTCATTTATCTCATTCTGTTCTTGTTGAACTATAAATACACGAATGAAATAATGAAGAACAATCCAAATTATTATTTGAACTTTCAATTGTATTTCAATATCTTATTTCATTAGTTACCATGTAAATGAAAAAACGTTGGTTACAATAAGCCGGTTAAAAACAGATCGACTCCCAAATTAGCTCGAATGGGGAATCAGTCATCAATGTATTAATTTGTTACGTTTCGATACTTAACTTAATAATCTGTAATTTCCTCTTGACATAATTGTATTTCAATTAACCTTAAAAAAACATAAATATTGGTAAGAACAGAATTTATAATATCTGTCGAAACTCAATGAACGCAATCATTTGTTTATTTCTATTTTATTAATTCATAAAGCACTTCTTAAAAGATTTTTACAAAAATTTACCTTTACTACCATTACTGAGGTGCCGGAGGTTTGCGAATGTTGATTGTTCGTGAAAACTTATGAATACTTCAAAAAGTCATAATGTGAAAACTAATGAGCGAATTTGGCCCATCTTCTAACTTGACTGAAATAAGAACCCAAAGTATGCACATGTGAAATTTTGTCACGATTAGTAAAGAATTACGCTTTCCCCGATTTTCTACAAATTTAAAATTTAAACTGACCCCGTTTAGCATCTAATGGGCGCATTCCACTCATCTCCGAATTTGACGGAGTTATGGACCCAGTGTACACTCATGCTAAATTTCGTCTTTCATCATAAAGAAATACGTCTTTCAGTTTGTTGACAAATTCACTTTAACACAGAAAAGAAGGTAGTCGAAAGTAGTGTAAGAGTGATGATTTTTGCGGCCATTTTGTGGGAGTTGAGGCATCAGAGGGCATTGCACCAAAACAGTTGTTTTGACCTTTTCAATAGAAAATTTAGTGGGAAACATTTTTTAATTGAAGTACTTTTCTTTAAAAAATATTTTTTACAGAGAAAAATGCAAAAAACCAATTTTTGGGACACATAGCTCTAAATTCTGAAGGTGGTAAGAGGGGGTAAGGGATGAGACTTTTAGTATGTTATTGAGGACCCCTCAACCTACACATAAATCAACTAGGTATTTTAAGATAAAATTTCTCATTATTGCCAGTGGGTCCTAATATGGGGCAAGCAAACTTGAATTTAGTACCTTTGGAGTGAGGATAGTGATTGGAATGTATATTTAAGTAAATTTTACTTTCTTTCCATTTGTACTAACCACAGCTTTCTAGCTTAAATAGTGGCTAACGAATTATTGATTGAAAGAAAAGAATTTCCCAGATTACAAAAATGCCAAACTTTCTATTAATTTTTTTGTTTTTTTCCTTCGTTTATTTTCATGCAGCTGAAAATGATTAAAAAATCACATGAAAAGAAAATTCGAGCATATTTTCTCTCCTTTTCAGAAAAGTCAGCTTAAATAGTGGTTGAGGAATCATTGTGTGAAAGAGGAGAGTTTTTAGGTTCCAAGAACTGGCCAATTTTATATTAATTAGGATTTTTTTCCTTCGCTTATTTTCAAACAGATAAAGATAGTTGAAAAATTATATGGAAATTTTGCACATTTCATCCTCTTTTCAGCAACACTAACCTCAACTCTGTTGTCCAAATAGAGGCTGAAAGATCAATAAGTGAAATAAGAGAGGTTTGTTTCAGTGCTGAAATTTTGTGTTCAATTGAAGTGACAACTTGGCGACAGTTCTTCACAAAATCCGGATGTGTATCGTAATGTTTGATAAGACGTAGTGCGCATGTGCAGCCAAGACAGTAATTTAATTATCTTAGCGAGTACCAATCTGCACATACGCGAAATTTTACTTTTCGACATTGGGATAAAAATCTCCTACTTCACGATTAGATAATTTGCATTAAAGCGTCTGATTTTGAAGTGGGTATTGCAAAAAAATATTTTTTTAATGTCTTTTAGGCCTCAAGTTTATCCATTACTTTAAATCAATGTTTCAAATCCGAGAAACATATTTAAGAATCTCAAAACTTGTTAGAGAATCACGTTATCCATCTTAAAATAAGATTCCTGCTTATAAATTTAATGCACAAGTGGAAAAATATATCTCAATTATTCGAAACAGTGCTTACCGTATTATTTCTTCTTTCTCTCTGTTAGACAGACACATCAGAAATCAGTCTTGTATTCTTCCTCAAAACCCCCCCTTGGTTCCTACATTTTTCATTCCACTTTTTTCCTTGCGATTTTTTATTCAGATTTCTAATTTTCAAGATCATGGTATATCGCATTCCATTAATTTTTCTATCATATTTTCTGTAGAAACCTTTTGGAAAATACTCGCTGAAAAATGATGCAAATACAATTTAAAATAGTTTCTTTCGCAACTTGTTTTCACTCTTCTGTTTACAATGGGAAGACGACGATTCTGAAGATCCTCTCTGGTAACCTGCCTCTTGTGAGAACCACATTTTTTAGTTTTCAGGGCTGAAGTGAAAAAAAAAAAAAAAAAAAAACAGCTGTTATCGATGGCATTTTGCTGATTTGGAGAAGCCGTTCAGGTACAGAGAGAGCTAAAAAGATTTTTCACTCCATCTTCTAAATTTAATAACCATCAGCGTCGTCGTCGACAATAGCGGAAAGATTTCACAAACAGAATGATGTGGAAAGCATTTTTCACATTTTTTACTTTCCGGTATTTCGAAATTGTTTTCTTTTCAAGGGAGCGTACCTTGACTGGAGAATCAGGTTGATATTTAGGTACTCCATTCTGTTCGAAAAATACTAAACAAGAAAATGAATTTTTTGGCTTCATGTCACCATCTTAGTGATAGGTATACAAGAAATGTGTCCTATTTGAATATTTACTCCGCGTTATTTTAGTTGTTTCGGGGCGCTGAATTTGTTTTCAGATTTTTCAGGAAACAAAGCCTGTTTTAAAAAAAAATTCAAGTTCCTTGTGCTTAAGAAGTACCTACCTGTGATGATGTAAAAAGAATAGAGAATAATAAGTTTTAGTCCTCCTCTGTCCCTTCGTTACTCTTCACCATCTGTGCAAATGTTAATAATACTACAAAAGACAAAATGGCGTATAAAATCGTCCCCAAAGACCCATGTGGACCAGCCTATATTTACAAAAACAAAAACAACGCATCACCACTCTAGTAAATCTCCATTTACTCGTTTACCTTTCATTCTGAATTCTGTGACAAATTACCGTAGTATAATATATCGGAAGCTCTCAAAAAGAAACTGTTTTTTTCTTCTTTTGTTCTTTTACTCCTCCTCTTCCTCCTTTCTTCCTCACCCTTTTCAATGTTTTACATTTTCTTCTTCGATCAAAGTTGTTTTTTTTTCTCCTGAAAGATGTTCTACATTGAAAAATAAACTTCATCCAAAATAAACTGTCTCAGTATTTATAGGCCTCTTTGAAACTCCGTTTTTAACGATATTTATGTGCGATTAAGAATCTTGTCAAATATTATTTTACTGCTCTTGAAATTAATGCCAGCTGCTGTATCCTATCAACAGAGGATGTTTCAGTGTTGCTTATTGTTCAGGTTTTCTTTTGAATTTTATCGATTATTTTATAGTTAGTTGCAAGCGTATAGCTAGAAAATTTTCCAGAAGGGGCACTTGTGTTGATTTATCAGCACGCAAACGTGCGGTTTAAATGGGAAATTCTCGGAAAAATCCAAAAAGTTGGCAGTGCTGGGGACAAAGCAAGTTTTATTTTATGAAAGTACTGACCAGCTAGAGGGGGTGACAGGCAGTGATATAACCAGGAATTTGCCGCCGCTCACAACTGAAACGGGGTTGTACTCAGGATTTATCTCTATAAGGGGTTCTATTATAGCGTGGTAAAATAATTTTGTCGAGAGTGGAGCTTGTGTTTTCTGAATTTGGGAACATTCATGTGTAGAGGGTTGTTTTTGTTTTTTGAGTAGATGGGGGAGTTTCCAATGACTCCGGTGGATACGTGAGGCCTTGGCCCACGTTGTAATTATTGTATAAATAGTTTGAAAATTAACTTCCATTTGTAATTTGTCCACTCCCAAAACTCAACCACCTGGTAATGAGTACCCTCTTGCCCCCCTAGATGCGCCAATGATAATAAGCAAACGCGAAAGTCCAGTCACAATCGAATTTTATTGGTTGTGCATTTTTTCAATTTTATGATGAAATTAACGTAAAGAAATTTATAATATTTTCAAAAAAAAACATATTACCTACAGTTAGCTGTTATTAAATAAAAATTTTAACTTGCTTAACTAGAAATAAATTGATTTTCTTTGAAAATTTACTTTAAAATCATGCTGGATAGCCTAACTTTTTCTCATTATTTCTTTATTTCTACATATCATATCAACGTTATTAGGGATAAGGAAAAACATCCACATTTTTTTATTTTTTAGCTATCCTTTTTTTTTTGAAAATTCCGGGGGCAATTGCCTTCCTGTCCCATGCTGGCTACCTCCTTGGTGGGTTGGGTAAACAGGGATATTTGCATCAGAGGCGTACCAATTAGGTTATGGGAGAAAGGTTTTACTTTTCTAAATTTTGTGTCAAACAATTGACGAAATGATGATGTTCAAAAACAAATAAAATGAAAATAAATGAGTTTTTATGAGTCTTTTACCTCAAGATTCCGGATTTGTGCGTTATATTCAGTTTTTTGTCGACATTTATTTCTTAATGTGGCGTAATCGAATTATGGAATGCAGAGGAGATTTCATTCGAACATCTGGAAATCGTTCGTTCACTGTATTTTATCCCTCTATTCTGTGGAGAAAATTCGAGCATCCATTGTAAATGAGAGCCAAGCCAAGTTTTGAATAGTTACGTGACAAACCTTTAACTGTCTCCTGGAGTACGAATAAAAACAAAAAATTTGAAAATGGTCTCTCGAAAGAACAGAAGTAATTGAGAAATAATGTTATAGTGGTCTAGAAATCAGCAACCGTTGAAAAACAAACCCAGTAAGTTTTTCAGTTTGGATTTCCAGATTTACTAAAAGACACATTTGGTTGGTGTAAAAGTTTAGAAATCATTAGGCACTATGTAGGTTAAACAGAAATTCCCATTTAGCAGTAGAATGTCTGTCACTTGTTTGTAACTGATTCCAATCCTAATTTCACAATAATTACCAATTTATTGAATAATGTTTGAATTATTGTGTGAGGCTTATTCTTAAACTCGGTAAACAGGCCACGCAAGGGGAAATGGGTGTGTAATATCCCCCTTGACCCAGGCAGTTGTAAAAATTGACCTGATATTGCAAAGATTGAAAGGAGTGGTTTTTTTTTTTACCAATTACCAAGTGACTTTTTTTTGAATTTTTTTTTAATAAAATAGTTTTTTTTTGGGGCGTTTTAAAAACAGATTGATGACACTCCTTTTAACAACATCGCTGTGCGTGGCACCTGACTACTCGATATTAATTTGTTCCAAACCATTCATTTATCAATCCTTTGAAACTTTGTCTCGAATCTTTCTGGGCTAATTTTTGAAGTATTAAAGTCGTTATTTCCCATATTAGTTAGAATTAGACCAGAATTCGTATGTAATTTATGCCAAACATCTTGCCGCTGCTGGGGTTCGAAACAGACACACCTACATGAGATCAAGTCAAAAAAATCAGTTGTTTTATCCGTGTGGCCTCAGTTACTTCCTACTTGCTCTCTAATTAATTCAGGTTAATATGTTAGCGATCATTCCCATTCCCTACATAACATTTTTAACATTCAATGAACTATGATTAGTATAGAAATGAAATTACAAAAAAAATGAGCTTTGGCTGTGTTCGTTGATTTCAATTACAAAACTTCTTGAGGCTCATAGACAATAAGTTAGTATGACTAGAGCCACGGATAGGTATCTGTATTTCATTCTCTTGCGTCAGTAGTCAGCGGCTCCGTAGACCAAAGGGTACAATGTTGGTTTTACAAGTGGGTGAAATGTGACAATTGTAGATTTAATTTCCAAAGCTTGCAGACTCCTGCTGAAAGTGGTGAAAACTGACATGAGGTAGGAGAATGATTGATGAAACTCTCTCTTGGACACATCCGGTATTCTGTGATTGTGTCACTTAACGCTGTGAAGCTACTAGCCGTGTGTGAACGAGGCTTTGCACTTGGTACCGTTATCTCCTGGCAACACGTTGAGTGGCATTGGCAACAGCGAACTGCAATGATTGCACATTTTGTTTCGAGATCCTTTCTGCGGCTATGTCGCAATGCTTGTTGACTTCGTCTCTTTCTCATACCGTTGGTGTGGGGCGAGGAGTGATGCGGTGACAGCCTCAAGTATACTAATTTTGGTTCACTAGTATCAGCGGCTCTGTAGCTCAATGGATACTGTGTTGGTTTTACAACAGGGAAAAATGTGGAAGTTACTCGGTCAATTTCCCAAGCTAGTTGACTCCTATAAGTGACGCCTGTCCCGGGCTGGGGGAATTGTGGAGTACTCTCTGCCGGTGTGACAGAACCCCTCGGCTCTCCCTGCTGAATGCTGGCGAGGTGAGTGGCATCGGTGGCAGCAGACTACACCGATTGCACATACAGTTTCAGGATCCTTTCTGCATCTGCACTAATGCACTGTACTGCTTCTTCCTCCCTTCGTACCATTGGTGCTTACTGGGTGGCAGTGGTACGATAATAGCCACGGTTGCCTAAATTTTATCCATTTATATTGACGGCTTTGTAGGCTGTAGCCCAATGGGTACGGTGTTGAACTGCACCAGTTTTAAAATGGGGTAAAGTTTTAGTGTTCTTTTGAAACTTGTTCTAAAGTTTCCAAATTTTGGATGATGTTTCATAAATTGAAAAAATTATCTTTTGTAACGTACCTGCCTGGCTCTGCTTCTCATAAAAAACAAAAAACAAAAAAAGAAACTATGTTCCAAATATGATGAGTATTTTTCAAAAACAAGGAGATATTAGAAGAAGGTAGGTTTAATTAATGTATTAATTATGTGAAAAAAAAAAAGTTATAAAGAACTTTCTGAAGGAAATATTAAGAAAATTTTATGTTCTCCTCGAGTTTATCATGTCCCGATTTTTGGGGGAATTTTTTTCGTCCAAACAATAAATTAAAAACAAATTTTTTCTTAACTAGTTTTTCGGAATGCAAAGTATTTTTATTCTTCATTTTGGTAATGACTATTTTATGAATAAAATATTATAAAATTAGGTCAATCAATACTGCTAATTTGAACTGAACATTTTCATATAAACGCTGGACAAAAAAATTAGTTTTTCTTAGACTATACATGATAAAACGTGTTCTGATTTACTTCGAATCTCTAATTCGTATTAATCTTAATCCGGAATCTTATAACCAGTTTTTGTCTTTCAGCTCCAACTGAAAATTGTTTTTAAAATTTCATTGTACCTATACTGACATATTTTGCGTAAAATTTTTTTCTACGTCAGAAGTGCAGAAAAATATTGATTTCTCTTCGGATTTCTTCTTTAATTTTTTTATTTTTAGCGGTTTTTTGTGCATTTTGGTCGAAATTATACTCGTAAAAAATTTCGAAAATCAGTAATTTGTACGACCGTTCGCGTACAAATTGCACATTTTTTTGAAAATTTCGCATAAAATTCTCCCGAACAGGTGAAAATGATGTAGCGATTTCATCGAACGCCGACTTTGGACATCCCCTACCCTTCCTCATTATCTTCTCACTCCTGCATCGTAGCCTATTTGTCGACACTGTCGTAGTAGCTGGTTGACGATTAGCACAAAATTGAGCGTAGGCTCGAAGGTAAGCTCACACTTGTCAAAACACTACTGATCCTTAGCCCTGCACAACCCTCACCCTTCGACCCTTGTCAGCATACACGCTGTGAACCACTCGTTCACCATCTACGAACACGCATTCACACCCATCGCGCCGAGTCACTGTATACCATATCCGTTTTAGTCGCGGCAAATCCTTTTGTTGCGCGACAAACGGGCTTCCCTTTAGAAGGATAGGTATAAGCATATAACAGTTTCGCAGAGTTTGTATCATGCAAATTAACGTCTCCATTAAACCAGACAGCATTTCGATCCGAAATTATCGCCAGTACTTTCGAAATTCCTGCGTAGAACAATGCGAAATTAATTAAGTTACCAAAGTTTATTTGTATATCTGGTATAATCGCTGAGGCAGATAATTTTTTTTTTTTTTTTTATCGTTCTGTTAAACTGAACAAACGAAAAAGTAAAGGCAACTAGAGCAGGAGAGACGGCTAGTCAGTGCAGAAATAATTTTTTTTTTTTTTTAAATAAGGGAATCGTATTAATCGTTTTTCAGTACGCTTTGTATAATTTTTCCTCGAATTTTTTCGCCGCTTTCCCCTTTTTCCTACATCAGTCTGGTGTTGTTATTGTTGTTGTTGTTGTTGTTGTTGCTACTGCTGTTGTAATCGCACAAAGTTAATTAAAGAGAATTTTCACGCTACGTTTGTTTACGCGTATTTCTAATTAAAAAGTAGTTAGCGTTTTGGGGATTATTTTAGTCGACGAGTGAAGAGAATGCTGGGCGGTAGAGAAGAGGGTGGCAAGAGGAGTTATGGAAGAGGAAGAAGATGTTATCGAGCATAATGCAACCTTTACGGTAATTGTTTTTGTCGTAAACTGTCACGAGGATGTCTTGAAAACTGACGGACATCCAGTGACTGCGCATGCTGTACCCATTATACTCGTAAGTGCACACATGAAATCATACGAGAAGGGAGACCAGCATAAATTCAAATACGATAATTTGAGAGAGGAAAATAAAACGGGTTTTTTTCTAGCTGCGTTCAGGCAGTGTTTCGTCGCACATGTTATTTGCGACCGCTTGGTTCATGCTCTTTTTTACCACTCCTGAAAGTTTGGCGTCCCTGTTTTATACAGCCACCAATTTTAATAGAGAAGGGTGTTGGAGGGTAGAATGCCATTTTTCACCTTTCGGCTAACTGATGTGTCTTAATTTTTTTTTTTTTTTTTAATTTTATGTTTATACCTTATCTATAAGCTACAATAAAATCCAGGTGGTTTTAATCGGAATTTGTCCGTGTATGTGTTCGTGCAGCACTGTGTCATAGAAAATTTGCAAAATTCTCTTAGCCTTTTACAATCCCTGCCATCTTCATGGTTCATCATATCGTGTCAAACTTGTTTGGTTGGAAAGAGGAAGAACTGTATGTGATTATTTTTCTCAAATCCTATCTTTTGTTTTGTTTTTTTTAATTTTCCTGGAAAATCGATTCGATAGGATGATGAAATTTATCTGCAACACTCACTATTTTTTTAAAATTCGTTTATCTAGAAAACCAAAATAGTATTAAAAAAATTCCAGCAACACTCTGAGTTATGTTTAATAGGTTTTTTCCACTTTCTACTAAAATTAAAACTTTCAGGGCCAGTATAACACCCTGATCAACAGTGTGAGGTACACGTGTGATTTTAGCCCGTACATTAAATGATTTCTAGCTTGTCTAGTTTTGATCATATTCCAGGTAGTTTCACGATTAGCCTGTATTTTTCTCATCACTTAGACTCGTTCCCGAGAGGGAAGAAGAATGCAAACCAATCGGAAAGTTCCACGATTCAACTAATTTGTGGCTTGCTACATTTGGCGGATCGTGAGAGCTTTCTCTTTTCTTCTGTTCTGAATTGCCCTGGTGTGAGCACCTAATATTTTTTTGATTTTGTACTTCTCACTTCGTTTTGTCTCTATTTTGTGAAATTCTTGTGAACTTGTTTTTATGTCCAAATTAGACATTAGTTTTGTTTTATTGCTGTAATACTGGTATGTTATGATTTATTTTGTTACTAAGATATTGGTTTCACTGAAGATGCTTGTATACATGTCTGTAACGGCCAAAAGAGGTGGTAATGTACCTAGTTAGAACCACTTTCAGTGTTACACCATACAAGAAATATCACGTACTTTAAAAGCAGTAATACTTCTAGAATAAATTCAAGTTTATCATCCACAAACTATAGTGGACCTTAACATATGTTAGAGACTCAATAATATTTTTAAAACACACGAGTGAGTTTACACATTTAATAAAATAATAATTTGTACATCACAGTACATAAAACATACGTTAATATTTATACATATATAATCACAATTCAACAAGCAAGACTATCTGTTCACCAGAGACTTCTACTAGAGAGGTTCCAGGTACTTAGAGTAAGCTGTCAAGGAACTGTGTCTTTTTCCACTGAATCAAGGGATTATATACTTGTTCAGGGTATGAAAACGTACGTGTTGGATAGGTAAAGTGAGGTAGGGTGTTGTTATTATAGGGTTGTGCTGACTCGTCGAGTACTCGAGGGACAGGCACAAGTAGGTCATGAATATACAGGTGGTATATCTATATTCATAAAATTGAATACGGTTAATTTAGTGGTTGTTTATAAAGAGTTTGATAAATATCTACGTTTTTGGTGTTTGAAAATGTGTGGACGAATAATATGTTCGTCATTTCTAAAAATAGACGAAAATATAGGTTACAATGTCTTGTGTCTTTTTGTGATAAATATGTTTGGCTAGGTGACTATTTTGCTAGCTAATATGACGAATTTTAATGTGTCATTAACTTGCAGTTATTAGGCTACAGAAATTCAACATGTAAGGAAATCTGTTTCTGGTTTTTTATACGCACGATAATACTGGAATAAAACACTCAAAGAGTAAAAATCTAAATTTTACGTGACTGTGGCGTGTTATCTGGACCGAATTTTGCTTGTGAAGTCGAAAATCTTCTCAAATAAAATTATACTCGGATGTTTTGAAGTCACATGTTTTTGAGTATTACAAGATTTATTAGAAAGTCAGTTGTAAAAATGTGTGTAGTAAACAAGATTTATATATGACATATGTCCACCCTGGTTGGCATACCACAAGTGGGATTCTTGGTATTATTTTTGTACCTCAGGGTAATACCAGGATAGCAAATCCTACACTAGCTCAGAATATAGCTATAAGAAATAATGGTAAGGGTAGTGTTTTGTTTGGACTGATACAAAATAAGAGATGTCTGTTGTCAGCAATTAGGTGTGTTCGGGCAGCCGTTTTTCTGGTAATTCTGGTAAAATGTATGCAAAAAAATTACAGAAACGTGTTCTAGCAGATACTGTAATTCTCCTATTTCAAAAATTATCAGAAATTTATGTTAATTTAACAGTACCTCTAGAGGTACTCTTATTTTACTAGAAACCTTTGTTAATGGCGGGGAAGTGTTCTGATGCAACATCCAGAAATTTTACTAGAATTACCCGAAAAATGGCTGCCCGAACAAACCTAGTGACTAAGTCAGATGTTAAAACAGTGTTATTTTAGGCACTGTTTTTCACAAACACCTTTTTAATAGCACCGTGTTGTTTTGAGTAAAATGTTCCTAATAAATTTTTATCAAAACCAATCAAAATATGGTAAATTCCCTTAGTGATTCGTTTTATACTTGCACCTGCTATTGGCAAACTGTATGGAACAAACAACTGAGAAATTTCTTATAGGCATGGGGTGTTTCCTGAAAAATCACCGAATTTTAAATAGTACACTACAAAACAAATAAATATAAATAATGTTTAATAAATGTGTTCTCATTAATTTAGGAAATTGATGTACTAAAAACGAGCATGATATCAGAAAATTTACTTTCATAGCAGAGTGAAACCTTCTTTAACAGACACCTCTCAATAGAGGAGACTTTTCCTCATGGACAAATTCTGATGTGTTTTCTTACACTTTTATTAGCTAGATATTATGGGAAAAGGTGCAGCACTTTAAACTTTTTCCTAAAAATTTTCTATTGGAGATGGAAAAATTTGGTACTAAAGCTTTATTGTGGCTGCTCGGCCCGCCAGGTTCAAAAAGTTTAAAACAAAAAAAAAATGAACTTTTTTCTCAAAAAGTGCAGATTATCCTGACTGTGCTTGGTGATCATAAGTTCTAAGAAAAAGTTTAAGTTATTCTATAAAATGTAACGATAAACATGAAGATGCTAGGTAGTGACGCAATAATCATGATGGCGGGTTCTTCTCATCGAAATAATGATAATCGTTTTGTTTTAATGCCTAAAATTGTTTGTAAAAATAGCGAATGGTTTTGAAAGAGTATAAAATTTTATTTATCTAATCAAAATTACGCAGAAACCCTTCATACTGAACTAAAGAGAAAAGCAATAAAAACTTGAGATATCTACTTGCCACAAATTATTACTGAAATTTTCTGAATTAATCTTTGATTTTTTTCTTCAGAAATAAATAAAATGTGATCATAATTTATTAATTTTTTTTTTGTTTTTTAGGTGAGTTTTCATCGTTGCAAAGTTTCAAACTATTGTGATCATGGTGATTCGGTGAAATCGGCTGGATATATTTTTGTTCTTTTTTCAACCCAAAGAAAGAAAAGAAATTTATTTTGGAGTAAACTTGTGTCGTGCCGGGTACATTGAGGTAATTATTCTCATATTTCGCGTGAGTTGTTTAAATGAATGGCACTCTCGAAGGCGTGTCTTTATTTTCCTGTTGAAAATACGAATTACATTTTTTTTTTCACATGTTCAACGTGCCCATCCAATGACTATTTTCGTGAGATCAAGGTGAAAATTATCATGAAAAATAATTGGAGCAAATATGTTTACAGTTTCGAAAATGGTCTTTACTATTTTTTTATGCCTCTCAAAATTTTCAGCTCGTACCTTTAACGTAAATTTAATCTCATATTCCAGCTGTAAGGATTTTGAAAAAAATAAAGAAACCAACGCGTTCAATAAGCCACAGTATTATCATGGTACAGTGAGTACCTAATAAGAAACGTTCAAATAAAGCCTTGAATTTTAAGCCTGGAGACTGGACTGCCAGCCAGTAGTGCTTCGTGGTGTCTGATTGGTGTAGACTCGCAGAAAGGTTACTTAATTGGAAGAAATGTCGCTTCAAAAAGCTTCTATAATCATGGGGCCTATAAATGACACTAATGGAGCCGAAAGAAAAGTTACGATTTCGAATTTTAATGATTATATTGATAGAAGTCTTGTAGCTCTGATAGATTAAGGACAAACTTTCAGAATTTGTCTGTTTCACTATACGATAAGTGGTTCGAATTTATTCGACTGGTGTCCGAATTGTCGTAAATTGTTGAGAAAATATAGCCTATCGTGATTTTTATTTTCAAATGTTTAATTGATGGAGAAATTCAAGGTCAGGCTGATGATGTAATGATAAAATACTCAACATTTGTGATTTACTAATTTAGTAAAAACTGTGTAAATGAGATTCGAATTCAAGGGTACGTTATTTACAAATGTTTCAATTTATTTGCCTGACTAGTGGCTAGCTCAAAGGGTTTTACGAGTCTGCCTTTTTGTCTCGGTAGAGGTTGCGCTAATGTTCACAACTATGAAAATAATATATACTGCCTAGCCCTCCTAAGTGCTTGTTAAATGCATGAATTGTAGCCAATATGATACTAAAAAAAAAAAGAGTAAAAAAAGACTTGCGAGATGTTGTGGTCAAAATTTCTTGCAAGAGACACGGAGTACTGCAAAAGTGAACGGAATAAGCACCTATCGGAAATACCAAATTGCTGAAATAATAGTGGGTTAGTGGGTTATCTCCCATTTCTCTTACTTGTATTCGCCGAGAAAATTTACGAAATTAAAGAGAGTCGAGTCGATGAAAAATTTTTGGAAACATTTCACTGCCCCGTAGTGAATTTTCATGCCTTGATTTATTGTCTATCATCATTAAGCCCTCAAATTTAAATAAGAATGTTGATCCCGTCAAACTTACTTACCAATTTGAATTATAAAATTTCACTCGATCAAGCACTCTTTTCAGTTCACTTTCTTCGTCTCGATACAAATCATGTCGAAGCTCCCATTGTAATTTAATTGGGATTTAGTGTAAATTGGCAAAAAATATATCAAGTAAAATTTTTTGAGATCACTTAAATGAGAAAATTATCACGATTTCGAGAAATATCGCGCAAACAATACGAAACATTTTCTCTGTTGAATTTGCTTGTATTCTCGCAGCCAAAAATGAAACAACCAGAGTTCCACGAATACACATACTCGCCTAAATTTCCTAAATGAAGTCGTAAGTAAGCTCAATAGTTTCGGTTGTGCTCATTCTTTTTGAAACAGTTTTCCAAACAGTCGTTAACTGAGTGAATTTTCCGTTCCATTTTTCTCCCTTTTTTCCTATTCAAAATAGGCGTATAGAGCCGCAAAAGAGGTTTCTGAGGAACACATTCGGTAGCTTTTTTTTTTTTTTTTTTTTGTTCCCTTCAAAATTCGTTAAATACATCCCCGAATAATTTTGCTTGCTTTTTATACCGCTACAGTGTTGTGTTTATACTGCACAGTGTAGTGTTTATACTACACGTATATATACTCTATAGTGGTATTTTAAAATCTAATCCAAATCGTAAAGTAAAATACCACAAACTCGTAAACGCATACACGCAACAACAGCCTCGTGCACACATCCTTACGTCTGCCTCAATAAAATCACAATTTTATGTCGACCCTAAGTGAGGTTTTTGCGCCCTTCTCACCTCCTCTTGCCCTCTCTCACGGTCGCAGATCCGTATCCCAAAATGAAAAACAACTACAATGAAACTCGTATAATGGTAAGTAGAGCTTTTTAAGTTTTTCGAAACGTGTTAACTAAATCGACGGTGGTTTTTATTTTCTGCGTTTCCTTTGCCTTTGCTGTTCCTTTTTTTCCGAATTCTCCGTCTCCTCGTACACCCTTTCAAAGTAAAGCCTCCCAACACTTATCCCACTTCTCCTTCGACCATCGAGTATAGTTTCATCGTATTTGTTACTCGTAAAACGGAGACTAGTTTTGTGGAGATTTTTTTTTTTTTTTTCTTTCCTCATCTTTGCAGTTGAAAAAAGCAAAATTGTTTACATTTCAAAAGTTTTGCTTTAGCAAAAGTTCTTCACGATGGTCGCGTCGTGGAAGTGACAAAACTGGGCCTCGAAGTGAAATGTAAAACGATGACGAATGTGACCGAGGAAAGGAGGAGTTGAGGTTTTTATTTGCGACAATTTAACTGAAACGTAGCCTTTTTTATTTGTTTTTATGGTATGGTTGCTTTGATGCCTATTTTTTTTTTTCTACGATCAACCACAAAATAGTCCTCTTTTGTCAAAATGGAAGGGTTGATGGTAATGAAAAGTTGGAGAAGAAGGTTTCAAGGCTGGTTGTTTGTTGAACTTGGAAATATTGTTGCCTCCGTAGGGAGAACGGGTAATATTTTGAAACTTCCTCAAAAATTTCAAATATTTTCACGCTTACCTTTGTGAACACTAAAGGGACTGAAAAAGCTCAAAAAACATCGTAGGAATGTGTTTACCTTCTTGTATTTTCGTACTCGACACCAGTAAAATAATTATTTCAGGTAGACATTAATAATTTTATCTTTGGAAAAATTTTGAAATTTTCAAAAATGGAATTTCTAACTTTTTACATCAAAATATGGCTGATGACTAAACAATGTTCTACACGGCAGAAGTTAAAATACGATAAAAAATATTTATTACTTATGATTTTTACACTATTCTAGTCAATTTTGTCTTAACCAGCGTAGTTATAAGTTGCTTTCGAACTGCTGCAACCATTGTACCCCCTTAATTATGATGGTCTGCTTCGATATTAACAGTTTTTTTTAATATTTTTAAAATAGCTACCTACTGTCTGTCTCATCGATTCATTGACTATTTTGTACGAATTTTTTGAATGTTCATTTTGGAATGCCTCTTTACGTAGTCCGATAGTGTAGTATGCCGATGTTTCTTTAATTTGAAGCTTTCCTTTCTCAGAAGTCTCAAATGACAAAGCAGTATACTCGTAGTTAGCGTAAGCTATAAATCTGTGAATTCAAATTGATTGGGACGTGGCTGTAAGGATCGGTTATAAAAGAAAAACCAATAGGCTAACTGAAATTTCTGTAAAATGGTACCTAGCCGAAAAAGGGCGTAGCCAGCAAGAGGCAGGAGAGAAATTGCTTCCGAAATTTTCAAAACAAAAAAAATAAAAAAAAGACCAGCTAGAAAAAAAAATGTGGATGTTTTTCTTTATCCTTAATATCGCTGATATGATATGTAGAAATGAAGAAATAATGAAAAAAAATTAGATGATTTTTGAGTAAGTATTCAAAAAAAATCTACTTATTTTTGGCTAAGCAAGCTAACATTTTTATTTAATAAAAGCTAACTATAGGTAATATGTTTTTTATTGAAAATATTATAAATTTATTTACGTTAATTTCATTAGAAAAATAAAAATAAATTTTCGATGATTGTTTTTTGCACAGCCAGTAAAATCGACTATGCCTGGAATTTAAATTGTTGTAAACTGAATGTTTTGCCGATTGTAAATTACTTCTATTTCATTCATGCTTAAATTGAGTGAATTCGTTTTCCGGCCATAGTTGTAGAGCCTGAATTTGTTTTTTGAATCCTCCTCACTTTTATGTACCTCTACTGCATACGTAGTCAAAGTTGATTGGTATTCTTAGCAGACACGGTGAACGAAGAAAAACCATAATCCGCGACCAGAAATCTGCAAATAAATGTACAATAATCATCCACTGTTGTCGAATTGAGTAATTTTCTAATATCTCATCGGTAGAAGTTGCAATTTTTTTTATAAAACGTGAAGTTTTACTTTTTTGGATCGACGAGAAAAGAAAGAAAATTGAATCAATGGTTTGCTGAACAAAAAAAAAAAAAAAAAAAAAAGAATTTCTTACCTACCTACTATAAAAAAGAATATCATAAAAAGTATGACTTTCTCTTCTTCGAATTGAATATAAGAATATAATGGATTGATACGTTGCTCAAACGAATTAGAAAAAAGTTGAGGCTACTTTCCATAGAATAAGCAGAAAGGATTTTTTTTTTTTTTTTCATTCGAAGTTCGTTGTCGAGTTTGAATTTTTTTCATTGTTCACTGTAATATGATTAAGCTGGATTAAGCTTAAGGTCTTGCAGTTTTTTTCTTCTTTTACGTGCGTCTTGCTCATCGAACGTGCAATAGTAATAGATCTGGTGGCCTTCTCATAACGTTGATTAATTTTGAAGAAAAAAAAATGAAACACATAATTTAGTTGACTTTTTTTTTTTTGGCTTTCATAAGTGTACTCGTGTGTTGATGTTTCATTTCGGCGTTTTAATACTGTGCATTTTTCAGGTAATACAACGTGAATACAGAAGAAAAGCCCAGAAAAAAATCGAAAAAACTTGTTAAAGTCGAAATGAATAGATTCGCCTTGAAAGGAAATATGTGTTTTCTCCTGTTACGAGAAGGAAAAAAAAAAGGAAGAAGTGAAGAAGGCAAAAAAAAAAAAAAAACCCTAAAGGTACCCAAACCTCCAGACTTTCAGTGTGTACGAAGAGGAGAAATGGTGTTGACGCTTTGACGATGGTGTGGTGAAATTCGATAGCGTTCCTTCCAAAGTTCTCAATAAAAATTCCTCGTAGATATGTTATTTAATATTGTGGGCGACTGGGGGTGAAAATTTTTAATTTAATATAACGAACGTTGCTGAAGTCGGAATATCGTAAACAGGGTAAAAAAACTGAGAAAAATAATTTTTTTAACGGTGTGGGAAGTAGCGTGGAAAACCGGAGTTTGAAAAAAGTGAATTGAACCAATCACATTGGCGATTGTATAGCATCGAGTCGTTTCCAATTACTATTTATTGTTATCAACAGAAATTCTGAATTTGTTCTGAGAATATTCATTTTTTTTCCAGTTTACAAGTGAGAAAGCGATGTAGTATTTGATGGTCAGTTTGTTGATTGTTGTTTTTTTTTTTTTTTTTTTGTTTTTTTTTCCAGGTGACAAATAATGCTAATTTAATTTACTAGAATTTCTGATTGCGTTGTAGGCCCATTGTCTTGCGTATGTGTTGCTTGAATGTAGAGGCAGTGTGATGATGGATACGGCCTGACAAAAATAATAATAATAAACCCCCTAAATAAAATTACCCATAAAAATAAATACTTAATAATATTAAAATATTAAAATTAAATAAACTTCCAAATAATAATAAAATTCGCCGTGAGCGCCTAGGTTAGGCTAACTGTATTAGCCTCGGTTTGTTCACGATGAACGAACTTTCTCGCACTATTTTTAAATGTGTTTCTATTTTTTCCTTCCACAACACCACCTCGGTGGTCTAATACAATAAATAAAAGTGTTTGTACCTCGGTACATATTCCCCTTTTTCCTTTTTTTGATCAACTAGCTGTAATTCACGACTGATATAAAATCTTTTTCTAGCCTAGTTGATCAACCAGTGTTTGCCACTCGATAGACAAACACATAATATTTTTTTCTCTATGTGATTTTTTTGTGTTTTTATCTTTTCATCATTAGACAATATGTTTTTACATTATAGTTTGATTTTTTTCCCTTGGCACGGCCAGACCTCGGCAAAAACCTTGGTAATATAATATCTAATTTATATTTGAGCACCACCTCGGGTGTATGGCTATTTTGGTACTTTTTTTAAAATTAATTTACATGGTATAAAACAGGTAAAATGCGATCGCCTAGCTAGCTGTGTGGGCTTATAGGGATTTTGGTGGCTGTCAAATGTAGTTGGCAGTCTACCACCTCGGCAATTTAGCAGAATGGGTTTGAAAGATATTGGTGTGTATCGGTGGGGATTTAGCCTACCGGGGTCGTATACCACAGTGATTCCTTCTGTGGACAAGACTTTCTACATTTTCAGCCCTTATTGTACTAATATTTTAAATATCTGATTTGTTCACTCTGGCGTACATTATACCCCATCTAAAAAGTCTGACGTTTAAGTTTAATTTTACTCTATATTATTGATGTTATGCAGTGGAATGAGTAATGTCCTCCTCTTAACCTCATACCCTTGATCAGAGAAACACCAAAAAACGGTTTATACTCACTGATTTATTCTCTTCGATGTAATACCCAAAAAGTTGACTAAAGGGAATCATTCTGTTCTCGTTTATTCTTTTTCACTCGATTTATTTTCCAAAGTTGGAATTTCTCTTCTTTACAGACTACAGTTTAGGGATCAGAAAATGAAGAAAATTAGTTTAAAACACCACATGAATCACCCATTCCCTTATAAAACTGAAAATCTTAGTATTTTTTTCTCGTATTAGTATGTTGCTATAATATGTATAATATAATTTCATATTGTTATGTTCTCTGGGGCAAGATGGTTTTATAACGTTTGGGATAATGTTTGGCTTTCTCGTATTTACTGTTGATTGCTGTACATTATTTAAACGATAATTACGTATCTACACTACCTACGACGTTTTTACGTAAAGTGTACGCTGAGGTCTCACAGACCGCAGGTGGAAACTTGGATTTATTCATGATTTAAAAGAAAATTTGATACATCGAATCTCTGCGGACACTTTTTTCTTACAGAACATTTCATCGAAGTGAAATTATTCGTGAGAGAAAAATATGTTTTAAATAAATTTTACCGGTCTGATAGACCCCACTGTGCACAACAAAGGGTACGTGGGTTTTCACTCGAAAATCGGATGTTTATCGTGAAACCGATGAGATGAAAGCGAAGTAACTTTCTCTTGTTTATTTTCGACTTACCCGTGTATAAGAATGTGAGGTGCTCCTTTTAAAAAAAAAAATAAAAAAAGTTAAAAATGAATTTTTAAATCTAAATTCTGTTCCTAAATGGAGTTGAACAAACGCATTCAAAAAAATAAATAAATTAGCCCATTTTATTTTGATTGAATCGCTAAATCTATCCCTTTGTTGAGAAACTGAATTTGACCCGATTTAAAATCTTTTTACAAAAATTGACAATTTTGTCTCTTATTTATTTTTTTAACTTTAATATTTTAATTCAAAATGTTTTTGTTATCGTAGGTACTCTTCAAAATGAAGTGGACTCAGTGACTTTAATCTCTTTATGCCTCAATAATGAGTTGAAAGAAAATTTACGCTTAAAGGTGATAACATCGCACTACTGAAAATTCTATCTGAACTTTAAAGTTTCTCAAATCGTGAATTTTAAAATCAATTTGTGCGTTAATAAATTAGATCCGATAAATATTGTTCGAATGAGATGAAGTGAAAACTACGTAATTTTCATATTCTACTTTCTATGTTAAAGTTGATGCAGTATTTGGAAGTTTTCCGAAGAATGTTTGTCTTCGGAGCTCATTTTTAGTAAACTCTTAAATAGTATATGCTCCGGGAAATGATTCGCTGGTAAATTTTTTCAAAATTGTGGAAAATGCGAGAAGAAAAAAACTGTTCTTGAAAACAAATTAATATTTACTTCGAACGTGAGAGAGGTAGGGGGGGATCGTATTGAAAATAAACTTCTTCGACTTCGAGCCTTGCCTTACTCGTGTAGTAACTGTAATTGGAAGTAGTTGTCAGATATTATACTTCTCCATACACATTCGAGTGCTGCAAAGGCTACTATAAACTTTGAAAGTTTTACGTATAAATAATGAAAATATTCGTGTCCGTTCAATCTCTTTTTAGGTTTGATATTACAATTAGCACATTAAGCTTTCTAATCGCTTTACTGTACCATAAAAAACAAAAACAGAGGTCAGGTCACGTCTGTGCATTGTTTTTTTTTTATGAACATAGTTCGAAATAAATTTTTAATTTCACTTCTTGAAAAGTTCGAATCACATTTCAAAAATTGACGAAGAAAAATTGAAATAAAAAAAAAAAACTAGCTAACTAGAACCCCGTAACGTAGATTCTATTTTCGTTATACTAGGAATTTATTTGTTATTGAGGGCGAAATTAAATTTTGATCGAAGGTGGGAGAAAAATGGAACGGCTCTGAGAATGCCTTAAGAACGAAGTATGGATTTTATTTGAAAATTTGTAGCAGAAATTACGCTAACTAAAATAGAAATTGGAACGTAAATACTTACCTTAGAGAAGATGGATCGTCAGAGGAAATCGTTTTTTAGCTGTTCGGTTTCTTGAAAGGCGGTAGCCGCTGGCAGCGTTTTCAAGTAGAAAACGGTTCGTTGAAATAACCGAACCAGCTGTTGTCAGAAAAGATCAAATATTTTTGCTTTACTTTCTTTGTACTCGCCGGAACTACGTTCGTATTTTCATATTTCTTCTTCTCTTCCTCTCTCTTCGGCTTTTCATTGATTTTCGTCTTCTTTTCCAAAAATTGGCATCTTTTCTTCAGACCTAAATCCAGTTTATATGTTTTATACCTCGCTAATGCCATACAAATATTCTTTTGTTCCTAAAAGAGTGTACCTGCTAATTTTTTTGTCATAAATTCTCGCGTGAGTGAACGAACTGGGTATTGAAAACTTCATTTTTGTCTTATGAAATGTTCGAATTTTCAAGGTTGAATGCATACGAGTTTTTTGTGGATTTGGAGGCTAAAAATTGATATTATTTTCACCCGCTTTGTTTCCTTTAAACTTTATTTAAGCACACACCAGAGAGAGGTTTTAAATTGGCCTCAAGTTTCCACTTACGTCGCACTATTGTATTTTATTATATGTACTGGCTTTAACCCGCGGTTTTTGCTCTCAGTTATGTTGCAAATAATTACGAAAGTTACCGTTTAATTAATTATCTTCTCACCATAAATTTTTTGAATTCTCTTTAATTAAGAATTTTTTTTTTTTCATGAATAGCAAAATGAAGTAAGAAATAACTCCGAAATATTTCAAGGAGCTGTGGAGAATTTAATCCATGCCCTTATGAGGTTTTCAGCTAACAGCACAGTGTCGTACCCATATTTATCCCCAATTTGTGGAACATTCTCAGTGTTAAAATTTTGAGAAAAAAAAACTTCCCTCTTCCACCTCAAAATTCCTCAGCCGCTATTGGAGATAGAAAGCTGAAATTGATACCGTTCGAGAGGAGAAAACTTTCTCAAATTCAAAACTTGCAGTATTTTACTCAAATAGTTGAGAACGATACTCTTTTAAACGAATTCACCAGAAAGAGGTTATTGTATCAGCAGAATTTTAGACGTAATTAAATAATTGTGGAGAGGTTGAACTGTTTGTAGGAATCACCATGTAAAACAGTACATTTTTCTAGTGAAATTTTGCCACTTACTTATGCGTAAATAGCGTCGTGAAGAAATAAGTAAAAAAACAGTCGTCAAGGTAAAAACCCCATTAATACATTAGTGAGGTAATGAAAATTATTATCGATCATTCGTCTTGGAAATTTTTCACTTTGTTAACCAAAATCGATTTAATAATATCCTCTTTTTGGCGTATGAGTTGAGAAAATTAATTTTTGCAATACCCAACCGAAAAATACGCTTTTTAATACCTCTTAACTGAACAAAAAGTAGGCAGCAAATTTTAATACAACCGAAAAAAAATTTTTGAGCTCTTGCGCACTTACTCTCGTGATTTAATCATTTTCTTGCATAGCTCGATCATTTTGTCGCACGGCTCGACTGCATTCTTAGTTTTTATGTTTTCTTTCAAGTAAAATTGTTAAATTAATTTATTATTTGGTTAAAAAAAAACTTTTTGAGGAATGTTTTCTAGAGTAGAGAGGGTGAGTGGTGCCAAGATTTTTCACTTAAAAAAAAGTAAAATAAAATTATTTATTATTATTTGGCTCTAAGATGAACAAATATTTACTGTTTTTTATTATTTTTATTATTCTTTATTTTTTCGGGATGGGGGTGTTGCAAAAAATATTGTGCGATTCGCGTGCAACGTAGGTGATTGATACTCGCGTCATTTGCAGTTCTCACCTTTGACTTGTTTTGCAAAATTCACACTCGTATCAAAATCACCTACTGTTTGCACGCACTTGTATCAAAAATAACGTATTTTTTATCATCATTTGTTTTTCAAAAATAAACCATAAATAAATTCTAAAATTATGGAAAAAGTTGAGTGTTTTGTTTTTGTATTTTCTTCTGCCATTAGCTCGCAATTACTTCGTTTTTTCTCTGAAAATTGATGATGGAAACTAATTTGTTTTTGAAAAATAAGGAGGTCTAAATTTGAAATTTATTTCTACCATCAGTTTTTAACAATTTAAAAAACGGCAAATTTCTCGTTAATTTATAGTCTTTTTATGGCCTATTCCTGAAAAACCAATGACGATTAACAAATAATCGTTGGTATAAAATTCGAAAACATTTTCTTCTCTTTCAAACAGTACCAAACCCAAAATTATAGCTCAGATAGTAGCTAAGAAATGATGAAGTGAGAGAGAAGCGGTTTTTTTTTTTTTTTTAATTACAGTGTTGTAAAAATCATGCTTAATTAAATTTGCCATAGAAAAATTAAAATTGAATTTTATTATAGTCTAGCATGGGAGGAGGGAGCCACGCCCACCTGAACCTGCTCCAATTAAAAATCCTGAATAACAAAAGTCATATACATATGCATGTTACATTCAGTGTCCGATTGGTATGAAATATTATGCACAAAGTCCTTTGTATATATATAAAATATATATATATACGTATTTATATATTGTAGTAATACACAGAGCGTCTAGTTTTGTTCTTATATTTTCTCCCGCTGTTATCTGTGATTTATTCGTTTTAGGTGAAATCTGATAGTGGAAATGAATTTGTTGTTAAACAATAGCGGTTGTCGTCGCTGAACAATTTTTTCTGCCATCGTTAGTTTTTGAAATAAATAACAAATTAAAAACGGAAAATTTCTCATTAATTTGTAGTTCTTTTTTGGCCGATTTGTGAAAAACCAATGACGATAAAAAAAATAATTTTGTTAGAGAACTCAAGAAAATTTTCTCCTCTTTTCAATGGAATGTACCTCAGCTTCGTAGCTTAAATAGTAGCTGAGAAACCATAAAGTGAGAGAAGAGCAGTTGTTTTCAAAATTAAAATCTTGTGAATGTTGCAAAAAATTTACACGATTTGCATTTCTTGCACAGTCGAGGATGCATTGGAAATGATTTTTAAGTAGGTGTTCTATTTCAAATCCACTTATTAATCTTGATGTCATGGTACCATCAGTAGGCAAGAGTGGGCAGATTCGAATCACGAATCACGACCTCTTTCGTTTCAAGACTCAAGAAAAATTTTTGAAAAACATCTACTTATTAAAATTGCCTGGGTATTAGGAACCAAGAGTGGGAGTGGGTACGTTTTTCGTTTCATGATTTTCTGAGCATTTTGGTACTATTTTTGAAAATTAATTTTTTTTATGTACCCCATTTTGCGTTGAGTTCATTTCCAGGCCTAATTTCCATCAGATAGTTTCGAAATTTGAAACACATGTTTAAATTTACCTAAGGAAGAACTCTATTGTTCTTGGTCCGAATCGGTTGTATAGTTTGTTTGCTAGGTCAGTTTATATGCATTTTGTACTGAACAGCGTACAGGTCGAAATTTTCAATCGATAAGCCTAAAATTTAGTATACATATGCGCTTTAGGTCAGCGTGAGTATCTACTAATTTCGGTGTGGAAAGGCTTTACGATACGTTTGATAGGGGCGATTTTATTGCAGTTATGGCAGATTAATGGCTCTAAAAGGAGTAATTTTCAAGCTATAGTTACAAAATTTGGTATAGGTATTGATTTGAAGTATGTCTAAAACGATTTTAAATTTGGTTCCTATTAGTATTGTGGTTTAGCCCCTGGGGCTGTTAGAGATGCAAATTTTTCATGTTATCTCAATAAAGTTGCAATTTTCTCTCAATAGTCACGAAATTAGGTATGAACAGTACCTCGTATACAAGGATCAGACTTACCAATTTTGGTTTTGATAGGTCGATTTTTTTCCAAATTATAAGCAATTCGGTGTGATTTTCCCTCTTTTACGTTCCTAATAATGGTCCTGAAAAATTCATTTTCTAGCCTTCGTTGAAGAAACCACTCGTTTTAACCTAAAATCAATATCATCTCAGAAAAAAATCAATTTTTGTATCCCCCACCCACTGTAGTACACTAGACTTGAACACGGACACTAAAATATTGGCTAATATTTTCGTAACCAGCACTTAGACAACTGCTCTATACTTCGTTTAGCAATGAGGGATTTTTTTTTCTCATATAAGTGTTGTGGAATACCTTGTCGTGAGAGATATTCTCACCACAAGGAAATTCAACAGAATTTAAGCGTGTTCAGCCACTTCGTACATAAGTACGGGTAAGCCAGAACCAGACCAAACACTGGCGATTTTAGAGCCGATTCGGGTGGTTTATATACGGCTTATTAACACGCACACAAACACACGTACGTAAGAGAATACGTACGTTGGTGAGAACGGCCAGGTCGCATCATCCCCTATCGGGATAAGAGATGGCTGGCTGGTTCGTGTACAAATCGTGACATCATCTTATTATGTCACAATTAGGTACTCGTACATTACCTGCAAGTACGTATAGGTAATTACGATCAAACGAGTTTTGTGTGTTTAATGTCACAAGGACGATTATTTGCCTGCCCTTTGGGGCGGCAACTGTCGTCAAGGGGTCTGAGCCCTTTTACCTCATACCAGTGAGTCCCCACAATGTTTTCTTATTTTTAATATACATACGTATACCTAATCCAAAATTCTCGTCAATTCAGGAAAGAAAACCATCGAATTATTTCCTAACATTGTGCTTATTAGAACTTGGAATAATTTTTCATTTCACAAAAAAATAATAATTTTTGACACATTCATAAAATATTTTGAAAACATGATATTTAATATGTATATTTTATCGCATGCATCGTATTCGTGTGATATTAGAAATTATTTGTACAAGATATAAATATTATAGCCTATATATTACTTTATTAGAAGAATTTTGGTGATATAGGTGATTTTTAAACTTAGAAAATCTACTTCCTCTTGCGAAGTTTTCTGCGCAAAAGTTTCCTTATGTTTGATTTTCATACTAAGGTAAACCTGTTTAATTTGTCATTTTTCATACTGAGGTAACCCTGCTAAATTCGTCATTTTTCAAGCTAGAAAAACACTGTTAAATTTGTTGAATGGGGGAAACAACGAATTCTGTTTTGTGTTAGTGTGCGTGTGTTGAATCATGAATACAATCAAATACACACGCACACTAACAAAACAGTCCTGTTTTTCATTTTGTTTACATTTTTCACTTTTCGTTGCACATGACGTCATCTTTTTGTTATGTACCTCCGGTCAAATATTTCCAAAATTAAAACGCAAATAAATGAATAAAAATTAAGATTGAATTTTACTATATAGATTTCTTAAAAAATAACTTACTATTGAAAAGGATTTTACTGAAGGACGATTTTTAAATCTTCGAGCTACCTTTTACTGAGAAAAACAAGAGCGTACAAAAGGGGTGGTTCGGGTTATCTGAATCATCACCTGTTTCCGAAAAAAGCTTGAAATTGTGGGTATTCGTTGGTGATGATGTTATTTCGTTTGGGAGAAACATGTATTGCGGCTCTGTCAGCTACGGTATCACGTATTTGAAAAAACTTATGAGTGTTTGAAAATGCATCTACACCTATGTTTTATCAGTGTGTTTATGTAAAAATTTTCGAATAATAAGATTGGTAGAACTTCCTTTGAGTTCGTCGTAATCTGTAGGTACGTGAATTGCCTGAATGTAGACGATTTCAGAGTTAAACTTTCAAACTAAGTCAGATGGTAAACGATCCTCAACACATATATTATTGCAACATATATTTTGGTCTAGTTTTCAAATATGACGAACATATTTGTCGACACTGTTTTGAGTACCAGTAATTCAGGTACTCAGCCCTGTAAACAAAATAACGTTACAATTCCTTCAAAATAATTTAAAATACCCACAACGAATATTATGAAAATATATGAATATTGTCATAATATTCTGCACAAAATACGCTGGTCCCTCAATTATATCGTGAGCCAGCATATCCCTATAATAACAAGTCCCTACTTCACTTAGTCTATTTACCATGTACATTTACGTACTCTATAAATGGGTATTTAAACCCTGTTTACGAGGTACACAGTACACAGTTATACTCGTTAGTAATAACATACAGTTTTAAATAGACAGTCTTGCTTACTGTCTAAGAGTTTTATCCCAATGTTCAACCTAGTTAGTAGTGTTTGAAATATTATTTAATGTACCTACTTGTGTCGTACAAATTATTATTTCATTAAAAGTGTTTAATTGTTCTTTGTGTTTGAAATATTTTATAAAGTCTTTCAAAAGTTAAGATCCACAATATTTAGTGGATAATAAATTGATTATTTTAAATATCACAGAGATACTAATACTTTTCTGGTATTGGTATTTCGTGTGTGGTGTAACTCATAAAGTGGTCTAAAACCTTCCAATCAAACCTCTTTTATGCCCTTACAAATATACTTTTTTTTTTTTTTTCAAGTTTGCACTCGTACCGCTATAATTGACTGCGGATCGTGCTTGATCGTTTGAACACGAATGAAATAAATTAATAATTGAATGAATAGTCTACCAAAGGAAATGGAGAAAGAATTCGGGATACCTAAACTAAAATTGCAATTCACATCGTGTACGTGCTATTACGCATACAAAAAACTTTAAAATTTCTGTTCCTAACTCCTTACGTGCATGCGCCTGGTACAATAAACCATCTCTGAAGATTGTAGTCCACTGCGGTGATTTTAAAGCGAAGTTAACGTCGAAAAAGGGTGGTTGAGAAGAGGAAAAAAGAACGATGGATCGCGAAGTTCGACATAATTCGAAATTATGCGCACCGAGCTTCCAAGAACTTGTTGGAAGATGGTGGAAACTTTATATTGTACAGCTGGCTGGCCTGCGGAGGTGAAATTTCCGAAAATTAGCTGTGGAAGTTTTTAATCAAATTACCCTCGAAGCGTGGCGGTCTCCCGCATGAAAGCAGAGAAGAATAAAGACTTTTCTGTGTGTAAATTCAACCTCAAAAACTGTTTTGTAATTCCAATAATGTAATTTAAGACGGAGCTTTTACCTCTGGGACCGGAAGAATCGAATAATTTCGTTATTCTATTTTATTATTTCATTTATTCATTTCATTTCATTTTTTTTTTTTTTTTTTTGCTGCATTCTTAACCATGCTTTTGTATTATAACATCGAAGAGAGATGATTTGCACCTTCGACGCTCCCTGCCTCTCACCCGCGCCACTAAAATCACAATTTGTCTCTTTTCTTGAAAACGACACCGTCGAAATTATTCAAAAATATTTTAACGAGACGTCCTCTCGGCATATTTTTTTTTCACCCCCTTTTTCTCCATTATTTCCCTTCTTCCCGCCTCCCCCACTTTATCTTAACCCTTCCCTTTTAGCTGGCTCAATAAGTGGAAAGATATCGAGGTAATGAGGTTGATGAATTTTTCTACCGGTTGTTCGAGAATTTCGAAGTTACTCTGCGAATTTAACGTAATCCTCAGGCGAAAAAAGAGTCAGCCTTATTCAAAAAATACGGTAATGAAAAAAAGTGAATTTTACAAGTAATGAGTAGATTTGCATTTTGGTAACAAGATCTGAGAGGAAATTTTCTTTACATGCTTTCGTTTCTTTTTCTTTTTTTTTCTTCTTCTCCTCAACTCTTTTTCCACTTATTCGACGCTGCGGGATTTAATACTTCTTTTTCTGTCCTTCCCGCCCATCGCTCCTTATAAGAGCTTTTATTGTTCCTGTAATGAGCAATGTAAATGATGGCGATGATTATAGATTAAGACCGCCGATAATATGATGGGAAAAATACGTAACAAATTCGTTAGAAAAATAGACGGCGCTTCGTGCGAGGCGCTCACAATTTTCAACGCAAAGAGGAAATACGAAATTGAGATAAATTTTTAAGGAAATAGCAATTTATGCACTTTTTGGTGGTGGTTCAGCCTCCTGGATTTCGTGTTTTTTTTTTTTTTTTTTTTTTTTTGTTCGAGAGTTTGTGTTTTATTCGTTATTGAAGTCGACGAGAGAAAAATACTCATTCAGTACTCCAGCTGTAATGATCAGTTACTTTGGAGGGATTTTGAAAACAGCTGTTTTGCATACCTTTACATAGGCTATACGAGTTTCAGTATAACCTAGTAAAAAAAACTGCTTACAATATTTTTTGCGAAGGATTTCTAACGTTTAAAAAACTTCGACAAATCTAGAGACAAATATTTTTTATTTATCTCTATTATTTCAAAATCAATTATTAACGTTACATTCAATTTATATTATTACTTCTACTACTTATATTATAATTGAAACCTGGCATGTCCTCAAATAACTAGTGTAGACTTTAATTTACTTGTTTGACAAAAAATACAGGAATGAATTCGTCTTCAGTTAAAGAGAATACAGTGTTCGTGATTTTACCGTCATGATTCAAAATGGTCAATTTAAAATAGGTGTCATGATGTCGGAACATCCACCAAATATGATGACTCTTTATTGTCATCATATTTGGCAGTGTTTGTCCGTGAGAACAAATATCATATAGGCAGCTATTATTCCTGGAATTTGGGATAATAGTTGTCCATATTTTGTTCGACACGTTTTTGTAGACAAACTGAATCGGCTGCAAAAAGGTGATGGAACAACTTTATTCATTTTTTTTATCTCATGTATTGCCACATAATTTTTGTTTTAATTCTTAATTACTTTGTTTGCAGTGGCATAGCCATGCAATAGAATTGGCTTCTTTTTACCAAAAATTTGTAGAATTTCTGGCTAGATTCTCAGCACACCTCAGACGAAAAAAATAAACGGGCATCTTCATTCCCATCTTCCTTCCATTCACATAGCCGCCAGAGATGTGTCGGATGAAGACAGGAGTAGCCTTTGCGAAGGTAAATATCTCTAGTCCTTCCCCTAATAGCCTTCCTAGCTCCACCTCCGTCACATATTGTAGTACAATTACGTGGCAGTACAAGAGAGTGGGAAGTTCTTTAAGACCCCAACAATATAGCGACTGGCTTTATGTTATGAAAAGTTCAAAAGTAGGCAGTCATGAGCAGCTTGACACCTCTTAATCTTAGTCTTTAAGGTGTTGGTAATTAAGAGTGCCATTTTGTGGAAAGTTGAATCTTCATCTTTTACTAGCAATACAACAGTCTCTTATTTTGACTGAAATTTGAGTCACCTAAAGTATTATTGTAAATAGGGCGGTCACAGCTAGCACTACTGTTATTATTTTTCATCTACCTAATACTTGTAAGCTAGATACATAAGTGAAGCAAAACAGTCATTGAAATCGATGTATGATGAAAAGATTAAAACTGCAATTTCTTCAGAAAAGATTAATTAATGACGGACTACATTACGTTCGATTCCGGTGAATATTTGTTTAATGACGTGTCGCATCATTGAGAGTTTTTTCTGTTAGACTAGTCAAAATTATTCACATTGTGACACCAGTGCGGAAAATAAAAATATTTTTCAGTACGGGTGACAGATATTTTGGTATCTGCTGTTACAAATGTACTCGATACTTAAGTAATATTTTCAATTATTCCATCGAGATAAATTATAAAAATGAATATAAGTAGACTAAAACGAAGGGTGTTTCAAGCTATTTATTATAGTAGGTTTCGTGGGGAGTTGAATAATATGTCACGAGCGTTTTGGAAAATCCGTCTTTTTCCAATGCGTCTGCGTCATTTCGGCAAGAGCCGGCAATCCAGTAAACGAAAAAACATTACTTAAATTAGTCTAAAAATTTAGTCGTTTTCCAGTGATCCGAAACTCGGCAAATTAAGCCAATAGTTTTCGAATTTCTAACTGGGTTACACTTGGCGGGCTCTCTGTAAAATGACTAAAATTTTGGAATAATTGAAACTTTTTTCTTTTTTTTTTTTTTCGTTTTATGGATTGCCCGCTTCTTCCAAAACGACAAATTTTTCAAAGAGTCACTTCTTCAGACTTTAATTATTAATCAAATTTTATTTCATAAATTTTATTATTGCTATTTTGTTGAAGAATGTTAAGGACAAAATATACTTACTTTCTCCCAAGGTTAGAATTTCGTCTTATTTTACTCTTCGCTTCAGGCGAAAGATTAGAAGTGAAATGAAGCTTATAATCGAATCCAACATTAATTAAACTGAGATAACACTTGCGAAATAAATGGTTTCTATGGTTGAAGTCTCGCATGTCTGTTATGTTGCCGCCGCCGATTTAACAAAAGATGCTTCAAATACTTTTCTCCATTCGGTATTGATTTGCAATTAAAAGCGTAGTCTCCTTTGTTTAATTTTGTGGTAAATATTTTGTCGATTTTCTCATCAAGAATTTTCTTCTTTTTAAATAGGTTTACTTCGAAAATCTGGTTATTAATTTCGTGCTCATGGAAGGACCCAGGGATGGGGTTAAGTACGTTTTCCGTATTTTTGAAAATTCATAATATGTATTCATATGTATGTATGTACAATTCTTGTCAACGCTGTGTAGGATGTAATTTTTGTTCGACAGTCACAAAATTTGGACGAAAGATTGGAGCTAAGTCAAGGACAAGGCCATTCAAATTTGGTGCGGATTAGTTTTATGATATGTCTGGTGGGTGACATTATGTTGAATTTTTGGCAGTTTATTGGCTCTAAAATGAGTACTTCTCAAACAGTAGTCTCAAAATTTGAAACAGGACATTTACTTTGACCTATTTTAACCTTCTTTCAAAGGTTACAATTGGCTTTATGGTTCATTCCCTGGGGCTGTTTGAGTGGCTAAACTCAATAAACGTTATGATTTTTGTCCAATAGATACAAAATTTGATGCGAACTTTGCCTGAATTGCAAGGACTAGACCTACTAATTTTGGTTCCTATTACTCAATTTTAACCTGACCCTTCAGGTTTTAGCGATGGGTCCCCAGCCAAAAAACGACAGGAAAGAGCGACCCAAAAGTAGCGCGTATATAAGACCACACATTATAATAAAGACACTGATTGTTGAAGGGTCAGGTATTTTACATTTTAGCCGTCAGGCTCAAAGTAATAACATCCCGGGGGGTGGAGGGGGCGGAGCCCCCTCCCGAGGCGCGAAGCGCCGATTTTTTTCGAAGATATTAGTAATTTAGTGTTATTTTCACTCTTTTTTCCCTCCAGATAGTGGTTTTAAATCATCAATTTGTCAAGTTCCATCGTAAATAACTCCAATTTGGACCAAAAAAAAAATCATATTTCCCTCAAAAAGTCAGTTTTTTTTCTATCCATCCGCCCACCTCTCTTGCCTATAATAGAACACAAGCCAGTGGTTTCACAGCTTCATCCTTCACCAACTGTGCTACGTGTTCTTTCAGAGTTATATCATAGTTTTTCACGTCGCCAGTTTTCCATATATGTATTCTTTACTTATTTTACATTGCAAACAAGACATTTGCGATTGTTCTGAAATACAATTTTCATACAATAGTTACAAAATTTGTGGTATGCGACCCTGGCCGCTGGTAGAATCCAACCAACACAAAACCAACTAATTTCCCAAAACACTCCACAAATTATAATCTCGGACGTCATTCATCAGCAAAATTTGATGGTGGTTTAAAAAAACGTAGCCTAGACCTGCACAGACGTATTCATTTGACCGCTTTAAACCATTCTTTTAAATTTTGAAAAATCACAAAACTAGCCCATGTACTTCGAGGTTTTAGCCGAGTAAATGAAATAAATTTCACCATTACCGATGATAGAAAACCAAGGACTAGCCCATTACCAGCAAAGAAATCAATCCGTGATAAATCTAGATATCATGTATTGCAAAAATTTGATAAACATAAAAATTAAAAACGGCTGGAATTAACAAAGATGTTGCTTGTATAGCGGGCAGACGATGGTTGATTGTGCAGCGGGGAAAATAAGAACAGTTAGGTATGAATTTTGATGTAAAATCGAGAAAAAAAAAAGAGAAATGGTAACCTAAACTGGTTTTTACAAATGGTACCGAGTAGTAGGTGATAATTATTGTTGTACCAGTCACCACAAAGGACCATCAAGCTGTGGTGAAGCGAAGGGCAAGAAAAAGTAATAAGTTGATTAAGATGAGAAAAAAGATCGAAAAAGTTTAGGCTAGTGGGAGAATTTTCATTGTGATTCGAATCGGGATGCTCACGGTGGCTTATTAAAATGGGGAAATTTTATTTTTACTTTGAAATATTGGAATTTTTTATTTTTATTTCGGTTAAGCCGTATCTGACAAAACTGAAACAGACCCGGATTTAACACAATTCTAACTGCTTTTTCAAATTTACTGGCAAAAATGGTTTCACACTTCATTCCCTCGGTTTATTGGAAGGAACAACTGCTTGTGTACCCAGTAAAAGTAATAATTCTGGTTTGATTGTCACAAAATTTAGTACTCAAATTTCCTTCAATCTAGGAATCAGACCTACCGATTTTAGTTGTGATTGGTCATTTCATTCCCTAGTCAGTAGCTATATTATAGTATGTTTTTTTGTGATTAGTTTTTTTAAATTTTATTTGAGATAATAATACAGTAGACGCCACTTATTGGACTCACGGTTAAAGGACTCAGCCGCCTATTGGAACAGATCAACTGTATCCAATTGCATTAAAAATAAATTGGTTATTAGACTCAACAATTCGCTTAGTATGCTCAAAATTTTACACTAAGCACTTGAAAAAACATGTATTTCTTATCTTTTTCAATTCTCATTCACATTCTTTATCGTTACTTTCAATGTTTCTTACTTTAGTTTGTTCCGAATGTGTGCCCAGAAAGGTTATCATAATGAGTACTCGCCGCAATCTTAGTTGTAGTCATAAATTGAACATTTCAAAAGCATATGATCTCCTTCCTACAATGGGTCAGCCTGAACTTACAAGTAAATTAGAAATTTCGCAAATTACTTTGAGTCGATTGTTGAGAAATCAAAGTGACATTGAAAGTACTACCATCCAAAATGAAAATTAAAGTCGAAAATGGAAAAGAGGTGGCAAGGATGATGAGGTTGAAACTGCTTTGAAACAGTGGTTCTTTAAAGTGAGGTAAAAAGATGCTCGTGTAACAGGTTCTTTACTTCGCCAAAAAGCTGAAGATTTAGCCAAAGAAATGGATAAAGATGACTTCGTCGTAACAGAAGGATGGTTTCACCGTTGAAAAAAATGTTTTTAATAAAATTAATGACTGGCGATGTATTTTTTCAAATACATACATACTTACCGTAATAAATTTTTACATATTTCAAAACGACTTTTTTTTTTCATTCTTCGGTTAATTGACTTAGTCGGTTAATAGACTCAGTTTTCCTTCGTCCCAAAGTGAGTCTTATAAGCGGCGTCTACTGTAATGGTAAATGGTCTATTCTTCAATGGGAATCAAGAAAATCTCTTATTTCAAACACAGTCATTTCAAAAATTCTATTTTTTCTCTCCCCCATATCCCTCTCATGTACTTCTTAATTCCATCCAGAGACTTTATTTACTTACTTATTTGCATACAATTTGAATCCTCAATTATCTATGACACAGTTTTGTTTGAGGTAGTTACCTACTGAAAAATTTTTGTTCTAGTATCATTTGTTCTATTTTTCAGTCTTCCGGGTTCAGAATATTTTTCTTACTATTTTTTAAGGTTGGGGCTGAAGGTAAAATTTTAACTTTTAAGTTAGAGGGAGAAGCTAAACTGTAAAGTTGATGTTAGGTTTTAAAAAATTTTAAATAATCAGATATTATGCTTCAATTATTTCAAAGCATACCTTTAAAAACTCACTTTTTCTGGGGGAGTGTCAAAGTTTTGACACATAACCTTTTTTCAATTTCTACAACAATGCATAATTAGCAGTCAGAAATTATGAATATCATTGAGACAGACTGTTGTACTACAGGAATGTGTTTAAGTTTTCACGATTAAACGGAGAAAGGATCCGTGTTTTTTCCCACTGATCAAATTTTAAAATTATTGATGGCTATCATTCACCACGTACATTTCTAGTAGCCAGTAAAGAGAAATTTTCTGTTATAACCTAGTGCAATATCTGAACGACCAGATTCAGCTCACGTATCGTTAAATACTTTTCAAATTACTCTCAGTGGAGGCAAACCCTGACTCGAATTTATGACTTCAAACGAAAAACTTGGTTAGGCAACCTGAAAAAGAAAAAAAAAACAAGAGAGAAACCTCATTTTATTACCTTTGGAACGTTCGTATTTTTTTCCACCTTTAATTGGCTCGTGTAATCGTAGAATTTTCTATAATGTTGCACTATTTTCCTTCGTATTGTTATGCAAAATTTATTTTAAGGTCGTTCCATTAGTTTGGCCGTGGGTTTTTTGTTTTTGCGATGGAAATTCTGGTGTGTTCGTGCAATTTGGGGATTAAAAATTTTCAACGATTTCTAAAACGTACGAATGTAATTATGCATGCCAGTTTTCGGGAGGATAAAATTTTATGACCTTTTTCTTTGCCCTCCTTACGCTTTTTAGCTTTTTAGTGATATCGGCTCGATTTTCGGCAAGTTGTGCAAATTGAAGAACACGTCTTTGGCAGTAGTTTTTGTGTACAAAATTAAGACTTTTTTGCGCGAAATACTGTGCCTTCGCATACTGTGAGGTAATCACACAAAAAAAAAAAAAAAAAAGAAGCAATTAATGAACTGTATTCAAGTCTGGCATTTTGAGCAAACTTTCGAATTAAGAAAATCTGATGCATGTCATTAAATTTTGGAAAAATTGAACCAGTCTTTCGTGTTTTATGTTATATTGCTATAAACATACGTGTTCTCGATCGGGTGCCCCACCTCCTTCGACTAGACTGTATTGTCATATTTATCCTATAAACCTTCACCTTTGCCGTCGTAAGGTTCTTTTCGAGCTCATAAATGAATGACTTCTGTTGCGAAGTCCAAGAAAACTATTGCCTGAAGAAGTGCGTTGAGCAAATACGAAACTGATGAGATTTGTGGCAACTGCTGTTGAAAGCAGATAAGAATGAAGTAGTCTTCGTAACTTTTGATAGCTTATTCATCCCTACAGAAATCGGTTTCAAGCTCTCAAGTGTAGGCGTAGTGAAGAAATAATAGATTTCTGTAATGACTTGTGTCTCAGTTACTACATCTTTATACGGTATTGGTTGGAAGAAAACACCCAGTCAGTGTGCTGTGAATTGATTTCGTGTCCTTCATGGTGTCTAACCATAGGCACATTTAGTTAGTCATTATCAGAAATATAAATTGCGAGAGGGACAGTCTTGTAAATACGAGTTTTGGGTAAAAAAAGGAATTTGTAATTTTTTGAAAGATTCCTAGAAAGCATCATCTGACCGATTCAGAAAACTGCCATTGAAAAATGAAATAGGTAGGTACTACCCATGTGATGTGTTGCTTAGAGTATGTCTGAAAAATTGACATATGAGAAGGAGTAGATGAGATAAGAGCTTATTGTTCTAAGAGAGTTTGTGTAACGATAATGTTCGGATGCGTTAAAAAATTAACTATAAGATTGCCTACTGATTTTTTTTTTTTTTTTGTGTTATTACGTAATGGTGGAATATAAGTACAACTATAAATTCGGTACAGACTTCATAGTTTATGCAGTACAACAATATGCAGGAATGTTGTGTACACAATACAGCTGAGTCACGAGCGTTTCCAACGGGGTAGTTGGGGGTATACACCCCCAAAGGTTTTCATCAGTCGAAAAATTTGCCAAAAAACTTAACTCAGTCGGAAAAACCGATAATCGGCACCCTCACTTATAAAATGAGAGAAAACAACTTTAGCGCTGCAGAACTTCGTTAGAAAACCTAGTATGCCACTTCTTCCACCATTCAAAATCATAAGTTCACTACTGAAATGAAAATACAGTCACGAATTTCCTAAAATTATGTGAAAAATTTTACTTTTTGCAGAGTCATAGTAAAACAATTTTTCCATAAATTTTCTCGCAAACAACTGAATCATTCGACACCAAACTCATACCAGGCATTGGTCTTGTATGAGGATTACTTTTTCTGAAAACTTTAGCTCAATTCTTTTTTTTTGTGGTTTCCTCAAACGTGTGATCATCATATTTTCTTCAGAAACTTTTTTCTTTCCAGTTTTTCCGAGAACTACTAAACTAATAGACACCAATCTTCCATCAATCTTGAAATTATACGAGGACTATATCTCGTAAAGATTTCAGCCCGATATTTTTTGTAAGTTTCTTAGAATCGTGGAAAAACTGCTTTTCCAAGAATTTTTTATTCTCCAGTTTTCTCGGAAACTACTGAACAAATAGGCACCAAACTCCCATCAAACTTGTTCCTACATAAACACTATGTTTCGTGAAAATATCAGCCCTATCCTTTTTGTGAAACGACTTTTCAGGCAATTTTTTCTGTTCCAGTTTCCTCAAAAACTATTGTACGAATAAGCAGCAAACTTCTATGAGACTTGCACATACATTGGTTCCTATTTCTCCTTTCATTTTAATTTCTATTCTTTCTTGTATTTCTGTATTTTAAGACTAATGCACATGTTTGGAAAAAAATATATCAGTGTTCCAACCCACTATCCAGTTTTTGCGTTTAAATTCTTCTACATTTTGTGACAATACCTGCTCCTACCTTCGAGTTTCTCGAGAATTATACATTAAATACGTTTATCTACAAGTTGTTTAGACTGAATACAATCCTAATGTTTGAAAGACGAAAAAAAAAAACTACCTACCTTGTGAATGGAAGCAAAAAATGCAAAAAAAAAGGTGCTGAAAGCAATAAATTTATCTTCGTTCTCTCGAACTGATATGTTAATAATCGTGTGTTTCGAATTTTTTCCTATCATTGTATTCACAAGCCGAGTTTACACTATCCGATGGAGCTTTTGCATCATGAGAAAAGTGTTGATGGCTTTTAATGTAGGCCTACGCATTTCCTTCTTTGGTTTCTGTTTTCGTTTACAATATTTTGCTTTTTACTAGGAACCGAAAGCTTTACACCCTCCATTTTAATCTGAACGCCCCACTTCACCCCTCATCGCTCTTTCTAAAATATCGTTGGTCTCTATACTCGAATGATCTTTTTTTTGTTCACTCTCTCTCTCTTTCTCTCTCTCCAGCCTTTTCTGATCTTTTTTCATTTTCTTTAGGCTTTTCTTTTTTCGTGTCGTGCCAACGAAAATATTCGTGACACTGCTCTTTGATACCGCAAAAATGTTTCGATTATGTGTTTCCGCATTATTTTGTTCAGCCTTTTTGCGCCTGCCTCCCAGCATTATCACGTCTTGAATTACACAAGCCTCCCAAACCTGGCTCATTTTTCTGTCGACGATTTAGGATGACGCTAACGACCTAATAATGAAGGCGATATTTTAAGCGGGTTTTCTGTCATAAACCTGTCTTTTGAGATTTGTATCGCCTTAAATATGCTGTGCGAGGTTTTCTGCAGAGAAATCAGCCAAAAAAGGCGAGGAAGAAAATCAATTTTTCTGTTCGTTTATCTGCATTATGGTGTCTCAAGCAGCGTCCATTTTTGATTCGAACGCATAAACTTGAATACCTGATTGTAAAATAACATTCTATATTTCCCTTAATACATTAATAAGTCCACAAAATTTCATGCTTCTGTGTCTCTCCTTTTTGAGATATGGAACGCCAAAAAGATACAAAATTGAAGTAAATTATTAGATTTTCCGCCAAATACATCCCTCACTTCTATATTATTTGCAAAAAAAAAAAAAAAAAAAAAAAGAGGTAAGCAAAAAGGAGTGCGTTATGGGACATGTGGTGGAAGTGAAACTTTTTACGTGATATTGCACAACTATTCCTAAATTCATGTAATTTGTAAAATTAATTCCAAATTTGAAATCTGTGTATTAAAAAATATACCCACTGATGCACACAAAAAAATATGGTAAGTCAAAGTTTGTCTCACTTTTGAAGACCCTGGTGGTTGAGGAATGGATTAAATGAAAAAATTAATGTCAAGTATGAAATCAGCGCCCCAAAAAACATACCAGCTGATATATCACACAGCAAAATAAGAGAATTCAAAATTTGGCCCTCTTTTAAGCCCCCGTTGGTCGAGGATGGGTTAAATGAAAAAATGAACGTCAAATTTGAAATTAGCGCCAAAAAAAATGTACCTGCTAATGCATCACACAACACAATATGAGAAATCAAAATTTGGGCCCCTTCTGAAACCCCTGGAGATTGAGGAATGAGTTGAATGAAAAAATGATCGTCAAATTCGAAATCAGCGTCCCAAAAAACATATCCGCTGTTATATCACGCAAAAAAATATGAGAATTCAAAATTTGGCCCCCTTTTGAAGCCCCTGAGAGTTGAGGAATGGGTTGAATGAAAACGTGAATGTCCAATTTGAAATCAGCTCCCCATAAAACATATCAACTGAAGTATCACAAAATAAAGTACAATTGGAGAATAGATAACAATCAAAACACCCCTTTTTTTATTGGGAACTTTTGCCCTCCAAACCCCAATTTTTTATTATAGTGGGGGCGAACACAAACATATTTTTTCATTTTTTCGTATTAAAAAAACCAAGTAAGTGCTTCACGATTCAGTCCATTGATGTCAAATATTTTTAGTTAGTATTAGGCCGTATTATTGGCTCCTGTCACTACGTCTGATTTTTTTACCCGGTAACACTTTTTGTCGTCGGATTAGTCGCGTCAAGGTCATACGAATTTACTACCAATAGTGAAGATGTTTCACTTCTAGAGGAGAAAAAGATAAACAAATTTACTGAGACACTTACAAATTTTTCTTACTTCTCTCTTTCATTCTATTCTTATGCCGTTTGCACCGAAACTCACACTGAGATTTGCCCCGGCTCAGTAATTACCCACCCTCTCCTACAGTAAAAATGGAAATATGTACCACATTAAAAAAAAAACAATAAACAAAGTAGTTCTGTCTCTCCTTCTCGTTATGGCTGCCTTTTTCTCACTGGAGTCTTCTTGAGAGGATGATAAGTCTCAAATTAAATTGCTACACAGAGGCGGAGCCCATAGGTGACAATTTGTACGTTTTCTAATAGAAATTTTTTTTCTCCTTCTTTTTACTTATTTGGCTTTAGCTATATGGCCATTTTACCCACCATGTAGAGGATACGTATTGATTTTAACGAGACAGATAGAGATGATTGCGACTGGTAGTTCGTGATCCGCCAGCATGAATTTTTCAGTCTCGTACTGGAGCACCAATAGAACCGGATGGAAGATACCGCCAATTTCGGTCTGGATTTCTAGATTGTGATGGTGATCGAGTAGAAAAAATGAATTTAAACCCGGCTTTATATACTCAATGCGGATGAATATGAGGATCTGTAACAAATTCATCAGATTTTGCCGTACATGTTAATCATTTTCTAACGTGAAAGTGAATCTTACGTTTGGTTTCCTATTTTCTTTACAGACTTTTTGAGGATTGAAGAAATTGGATTCCTAAGGTACATTCGGGGAGCGTCAAACGTATTTCATAATTCGCTTGGAGACCGTATATTTACGCAGAAGATGGTCTCGACTGCCTGGACAAGAATTGCCTAATTTTGTTCCTTGTCTAGTACTCTGTTCCTCTCGAATCGTCCCTGAAAATGCAGTTAAGAAGGCACTTCTCATAACTATCGTTTATCTTGTTAATTGTTCTGCATAATTGACCTTTTCTACGCCTTACTGGTGCATGTATTTTTTTTCTTCCATTTCTGTGATTTTTTCCCTCTTTTGGTAGTCGCGAAGACAGTCTATCCTTCAGCCAAAATCCTTCCAATTGACCTTAATGATAAAAAATAATGTCACATGTCCATGTCCTTACTCAGTTCATCGAAGAACATGACTTCGTTTTCGTTGGTATATTGCCATCAACTTGTATTTAATTTCATACACCTGTACAACTGTGTATAAATGATGTACCTGGAAGTTCATTTATTTTGCGGAAGCTCAGTGGGCAATGGGTATTAAATTCAACCCAGCTCCAACGCACAAAAATGGAATGTATAGCATGCTGTAGGACTCAAATTCTCAAATTCTATCCTTTATCATCCGCAAAGATTTTCATGAAATATTTTTTATTTTACATTCTTATGATTTCTTACCTGACTTTAAATAAATTTCATTTCATTTTGTGCTAGGATTGTTTATTTGGGCCGTAGGTATTGGAATATTCCTGCCCAGTTTTCTCTTACCTATATCTAAAACAATAATTCATTTGCATTCAATTTTGTTATAAGCTTTTTTTTCTACGTCAGTTGCGTTTCTTTATCAGCATTTAGCCCGATCTCCGGTATTCGTCTCAACCCGATGAGAAATTAGTTTCAATACGCAACCAGTACCTATTTTGCGTGAGGCTGGTGAATTTTGCATTATTCTTCACCTGTTGCGGGTTGAGGGGAAGAGAGGACCGTCAATAATGGAGAAAACGTGAACAAGTTTAACTTAATGAAACAATGTCGGTTTCTCGTCGTCGTCATCGGTCTGAAAATCAATTTATTAGCATATCAAATTAATCCTAATGTTTGTTCGATGTTCAAAATGGTTCTCTTTCTCCAGCGCTCTGGAAAAGCAGTGGCAGGTAACCTGCCGAAATAATAAACGGTGGCCTAATATTGTTGAATAGTTAGCTGTCGCTGGCTGGTAGTAGGTGGCATCATTTTAAGTCACTGTACATCAAATTTTACTCAAATGTACCTACACAAAATTTTGATCTGTGTAAGCAATTTTACTCGCTATTCCAACCCCTCTAATTGATTACTGTAAACAGTAAGAAAGTACTAAAAAATGTAATGAAAAAAAATCTTCTGAAAATATAACCACTGTCCAACGACACATAAAATTGATGTTTTTCTGCAAAAACAAATGCTGCCAGTTAGCAAATGAGCACGTAGGTATGCAGAACAATTAATTTTACGTAAGTAGATTTGGAAACTATCGACACTTTCAAAGTGATCTGATCATTTCTCTATTCGAAAGGTGTACAATTTTCACTTCACCCTGTGCGACGGCTAAGTCGACGATTGAGACAAAACACTTTTGACTAAAATAATCGAACCCTATACTTTTTTTATAATATTTTATTGAAAATATATTCAGCACTGTAGGTTTTGTCGGTTTGGGAAATCGAACCTTGGATCTATGTAGGTATTTGTCAGCTAATAGTGGTGAACTTAACCACAGGGCCATCTAACCGTGGGCTATAACTGGCAAATGTATTTTATATAGGACAAGGTATGGCAGTTCCCAGACTCAACATGAGTTGAACGATGTTAGATGCTGTAGGAGGTTGGATGAACCCCAAAATCCCTCTTAAACCTATACACACCAGCGTACACTATCTATATGGGTTATATTTCTACTATAATATAGGAAGCCATCTATTGGTGACTTAAGTTAGGAAAGAGAGTTGTGAGTTCCATCATGCACCACTAGTGTCCGTGCATGTCCAGAACATGTCAAGCGTCACCAGATGTAGGTTTTGTCAGTTCAGGGAATCTAACCTGGGACCTACATATTTTCCGGCTATTATAAGCGGTGAACTTGACCACATGACCATCTCACTGCTTTCTATAATTAGTAAATGACAAGGTATAGAGGTTGTCACAAGCACATTGATAGTACATTAGCTACTGAGCCTCTCATTGTATGTTAGTTGACAGAAGAGTGATTTTAGACTTTTTCTAAAAGGTAAAGGTTAATGTGAAATGCAGAGGAAATATACGAGCCAGTTAATACAAAGTAAGAAATGATCAATGAGATGAACTGATGTGTTAGATAAAAGTTAATTAGTCGGTGACTAGTGTGATGGTAACTTCATGATTAGAGACTTGCGAAATTATTCGTGTATGGCATTACCATGATGACAGAATATATATAAACGTTGATGAGAGAGGGTAAATTCCAATTTAAGGAACTCAGATATGGGTGTGAGATGATGTAATATAATTAAATAACCTCGACAACTGGTAAATAAGTGGATATGTATCGTATTTTTACACTAACTTGTCAATATATAGATGTCCCATTACACGTAGTGACAATGTGCGTAATTAAATCGTTAAATTCTGATTTGAAAAAAATTAAAGACAAATTAGTCATCGAAGTCTTTAATTATCTCTACCCTCACTGCAAATTATAAAGAAAGTTTAATATTTCATAAATCTTGATCCCCCATCAGTTTCTGTTCTTCTACAAACATGACCCTAACTTTTCCCAGCCACATTTAATTCTAAATGTTCCTATGAATGATCATATTCTCCTGAGAGCCCGTTTTACCATCCTGTTTACCTCATCCTCTCTCTTCCTTGCATGATGATGCGTAGGTGTAGGCCACCCTTATTATTTCTTTTACAATTAGCCATACTCCTCAATATCTTATTCTATCTTTGTGAAAAAACTCCTCTCTTCACCATTAGTTCTCTATTAACCAGTTGCCAATAATGCTATTCCCGTTTGTCCTCTCTAACGTATTCCTTTAACTCCATATTTATCCTATTCAATTCTTAGAACAGGTTGTAATTCCAATATGTTATATGTATATATATATATGTTTGTTTTTTAGTTTCTTTTTGTATCTTTCAAAATTACTTGACATAAAAAAACAAAATATTCATTTCGTGTTGAATAAATATCTAGTCGAAAAAAAAAACCACGTATTCCTTCCGTTGTTTCAACTATACCTCATACTGTTGCATTTTCATGCACTAATAAAAACAATCCTGTTTTTAGAGGCCTTTGCTATGTTTCCAAAAAAAACAAAAAAAAAAACTTATAACCAATTCCGTGCCTATTGACCCCATTGTACCCTTATCATCGTCAAGTGCCACAGTTTCAATTCTAAACCCTAAAATAAATATTCTTTAATCCTCCCTTTCCCCTCGATTTTCATATTGGATAAAAAATATCTTACGCGTAAAAGTCCTGCCTCAAATTTATTCCAATTCACTTAGTCATTGTTCATTTCGTTACTTCTGATACGCTAAAATCATAAATCTACCACATCACTGTTAGTTTGGTTGCTGTGAGTTGGGGAAAACACAATACCAAAGTACCTAAATGTAAATTCGGAAGATTTTGTTTTTCCTTCAATGGTACTGCATAGCCAAAAAATAAAAAATAAAAATAAATAAATCCTAGAAAGCTCTCTTCCGCGTTAGTAACATATGGCCAACAAAGCAAAACAAACTTATGCATCTATGACGTGAATTTTTTATGATTTTTCAATTCGAAGAAACATAGACGTTGTCTTCGACATTGTATTTATTAGGGTCGTAAAGTGAAACGTTAAAACAAGAATCACAAAATTTTTATTGTTGCTACATTTACCCGGTACGCCTTCTGCACGAAAGCAAAAACACATTGTTTTCCCATTTTATGATTAGGAAGTGGATAGATGAAATATGGTGACGAAAAAGCCGCTATTTTTATGAAAATCTGATCCCTTTGTTGAGTAATTATTGTTTTTTACGATTGGCTGAATAGAGCAACAATGTATTTTAGTAGTTATAAAAACGATGTAGAAACTTTTACCCTAACAGCCTACTATAAACAATACGGTATAAGTCAAACTGTAAAAGATGAGGTTAAGATTTTATTGACTCAAAAGCCATTCATAGTTTTCCAACATCATGTCCGGCACATTCATTACATTTGTTTGGAGCAATTTTTCTGTCTGTTGTCTCTCATCGACATGAAATTGAAATTTTTTATATTTTGATCAGTGGTTCACAATTTTCTGCCCGTGGCGCCTTTCTTGCTCATAATTTAACATCTTCGCATGCTTGGTCTCTCATCACTCATTTGTTTCCATCTGGGGGGTGATATTACAAGAGAGACTCAACATGAGTTGAATGACATTAGATGCTGTAGGAGGTTGTGCAGAGCCAGAAATGCCTCTTATACCTATACACACAAGCTTATACTACCTATATGGGTTCTATTTCCATTATATAGGGCGCCACCTGTTGGAAACTTAAGAAGGAGAGTTCTGAGTTCTACCATGCACTACAAGGGTTTGTGCATGTCCAGCACAGGTCAAGGGTCACTAGATGTAGGTTTTGTCAGATTGGGGAATTGAACCTGGGACCTACATATTTGCCAGCTAAAAGTGGTGAATTTGACCACACACCCATTTCACCACCGACTATAACTGGTGAATGTACTTTGTATTAAGCAAGGTATTGCAGTTCCCACAGTCCCTTTTCAGAAGTCCACTTGCCTGCTCTATGTAATGATTTCACCCCCTCAGATATGGAACCACTATTCAAGATAGTTGTGCGCATGAATTAGAAATGAAGGCACAAATCGTCCCTATTTCCTTTTAGAGTTTCCCTCACTCTTCTTGCAGTCGTTATTACATTATCCTTATCTGAAAAAGTTTTTACAGCTCTATGCAACTTTAATAGTTTCTGATATATACCAAACATGCACACAATATCTTACAATGAAATATCTATCTACAAATCATCTGCGATGGTTCAGACTTAGAAGTCCTCCAATGTTAGAGTAGTCTTCTTTATTTTTTATGTAAAGTTCAAAACACATTTAGCTCCACTTCCACATGCATCTATCTTTACCCTTGAAATTTGGATTATTTTGAAAAATTTCCTAAAAATTTGTATTCATGTATGATTGTGTATATTTATGTCCTTCCAGGAACTCTCCAATTACATTATAATTTTCTCTGATTATCGAGGTGTCAGTACAGTAGCTGCCTAAAAACTCACTATTAAATCCCACAGCATCTCCTATAATAATGCAGATTATTGACATATTGTGGGGATGTGTACTATGTGCACACCACACCTTCTACCATCTGTGCAAAGTCCTTATAGAATATACAAGTCATTTCACTCCTTGAAAAAGTAGGTCCATCAAATTTAGTTATAAATCACCACCGCAGTGCACAATGAATTGAGTCTTCCCTTTAATTCGATATTAATTACATTGCAATTGAAGTTTTGAAAACTATTGCGAGAGAACCAATGTTCTTAGAAAACAGAAATTTTGCAGAGATATTGCCACATATTAGTTCGATATTCTTTGAAAATTTAATCAAAATTATATTTGATTATGAAGATATCGTCGAAATAATGTCAGATTAAATAATTCAAATTATATGAATTCAGTCAATTCTCAAGGACCAAACGTAGGACTAAGCTGAAATTTTGATGAATCACATTGATGCATCAGCTAATGAATCTGTGAAAATTTAGATGAAATTGTACATTTGGTTTGAGAGATATCGCTGAAATTCTTCTACTAGATTAAAATCACAGAATCCAAACAGAATTTCAGCCATATCTCTCAATCCTAACGTACAATTTCATCCTAATTATCACTGGTTTTCAAGCTAACAAATAAAAATAATTCGTCAAAATTTCAGCTCAATCCTACTTTTGGTTCTTGAAAATTGAATGAGTTCGTATAATTTGAATCATTTAAATCTGACACAATTTTGACAATATCTTCATAACCAAAAGCACGATTTTGATGAAATTTTCACAGAATCTTTACCCAATATATGACAATATCTCTACAAAATTTCAGATTTCTAAAAGGAACAGTTCTTTCACAATGGTTCTCGATAACATTGATTACAATAGAATTAAATGGAAATTCTGGGAATACCAGTCTCATACGGCGCTGTGATGGCGAAATGTGGAAGTAATTGACATGGTACAGAAATGACTTGTATAATCAATAAAGTTTTTGCATCTATGGCATTTTAGCCGCATGATAGCATTGTCGCTTTTTCACCTGTAGGTCACCAATTCAAATCCCAGAGCTTACAACCTAAAAAACTGGTTCGAAGGTCGCCGTGACGATGATCAGAGGTGGACGAGATCCAAAAACTATTTCTCCTTGATGGCTATTCCGGCGTTGGTCCCAGATAGGAGGCGCCTTGAGGGATTATTGACGTCATGGATTGAGAAATTTTAGGGTCATGATGAGGGGTTTGAGGGTCGCCCTAGTAATGAACAGAGGTGGACGAGGGGCACAAACATATCCACAATTCAATATTTTAACGAGGAGCGGAAAAAATTTGTTTTTTCTTTTAAGTTCATCCCTGAAAATTGAGTAACCATTTGGTGAGTTGAGAGAACTAGTGCTGCACGTTTCCAAATCGAATAGATTGTTTTTCTCCTGTTCTTATCACAAACTTTATGTCACGAATCAAAAGAGGTATTATCTCCAAATGGTACAATCCCGAACGACTCGGGAATTTTACTTCGAGTCTCTTCCAAAGACTTACCTTACTTCTAGAGAGAGGATTTGAATCGCATTTTTTGTAAAGTTCCATACTTCTTCTATCAATCCTTAAATTCAGCTCTCGCTTCATTTAGTTACAGAACCTGCTTCTTTTCCGCATCACTCATATTTTATCTTCGAACGGCGTGCCAACATATTCTGCTTTATATTTCTTCCTCAAATTTACTAATATGCCCTTATATTGAAGGATTCTGAATCTTTATTTATCCTAGCTGCTGGATCGTGTAGTTATGTAAAAGGTATGAAAAATTTGATAAATTCCGAACACCAAAAAAATCACTGCGTGCTGTCAGAAAGATAACTGCCGAATAATAGTTTGGAATGATTCTCCACTTATAGAAAACTGGCCACTGTAAAATTTTGAATGAGAACTCTGTAATATTGTAAAATGTATCCTTGGTAGTTCCGCCCATGAATACGTCATATCTAGACTCTGCTCTTTAATTGAATTTTACACACAATGGAACTTTCCATTCTGCATATGTAGATTCTAACTGGCTTTCATGTTGATAGAAATTCTGAGGGAAAGACATTAAAATCTTAGATGATTTGAATAATTTTTATGCTACAGTCTCCTGTCATGAAATATTAGTATTGTATAATTTTTTTCCTACTACTCAAACACCGTTTGGTTGTAGTATTTTTGACGATAGCGAAAAAAAATCAAAAATACTATTTTCAGCTATTGAACACACTCATATTTAAGTAGCAATTTTTTTAAACCAACTTTGAAAAGAAAGGAGGGGTTATCAATTCAATTTGTATATGTTCTTTTTTCTTATTTTTTTTAAATTTCTGTTTGTTCCAGAATAATTTCTCAACTTGGGCACCGATAATGATAAGCTTTTTTTTAAATGATAGAAGATGATCCCATGGTGGTCCCATTAAATTTTTTTCGGAATTAATGACGTATTTTTGGAGTTACCTTTAAGTAAAAAAATTGTTAGTTTTAGAGTAATATTGCCTCTAACGCCAGAAACGAAAAGTCATTGAAAAATTTTTTTTTTAAAAAATAGAATGACTTAAAAAAAAAGAAAACAAAAAATGCACTAAAAATTAAAAATAATTCTTTTAAAATTTATCCAGCAAGCTCTATAGGTCTAGTGGTTGGTATTATTGAAGTCGGCGCTCTTTTCCTTACCGCATATAGGTTTTATACCCGCGTCAATTCCTTCCAATTTTATGACGAAACATTTTAATTAACTCCGACTTCAATAATTCCAGTCTGTTGACCTAGATCTTTTGCTGGAGAAATTTTAAAAGAATTATTTTTCACTTTTTAGTGCATTTTATATTGTTTTCTCATATGTTTGAATTAAATAAAAAATATAAGTTTGAATTTAATTCTTTTAAATTTTTCTCAGACCTCTGGGTTCAAACCGATTGAGAGGGGAGGACTTATTCATTCTGGATAACTCAACACAACTTAATCGATCCCGTGTTATTTTTGGGTTTATGTTTTGAAAAATGGCCTAACACCATTTCCTCCATCTGCATTGCTAAAATAGAGGTAGAAAAATGTCTGCGATTACTTGCATATTCAGGTTTATCGCAAACGTTTTCGAATTTTCGGAAAAAGGGAAAGAAGATCGACGGTCGCGTATAAACCGTAGGCCTGGAGCGCCGATTATCGAATAACAAAATGAACTTATCGAAAGTTAGAACTGTTAAAAATTTTATTTATTTGCCACTGTGATTCGGCGTCAATAATTTTTATGACCTTTAGTTGTAAAAATATATAAAAAGGATATTGCATTTTCAACGATCGTAAATCCTTCGGAGCACGAAACACCATAAACGGAGCCAGTGAAAAATAAGTAACAAAAGATCAGGAAAAGAAACCGAAAAAAAAAAACAGGAGAAAAAAAGAGGTGAAATAGAGGATTAAAGTAAAGGTTAGAAAGAGAAATAGAGAAAAGGTATCATCAATATAAAGTGCTTTTAATACTTTACAAAAACAGTAAACATCTATCAACATATGGTACCCTTTTCAGTCTGAGAAACGAAAATAGCTGAAATTCACCTTTTTTCCCTCCTTTCTTTTTCTGAAAAAAAAAAAAAAAAAACGCTGAAATGTCGATGAGTAAAAGATACTTTTTCGATCGATCTGAACACGGAGAGAGCAAACAAAAACCTGCATTTCCGTAACCACAACTTTTTTTTCTTTTGGATAAAAATTCGACAGTCTTGTTAGAAAAGCAGAAATGAGAAATAATAAAACATTTGAACTTTTCTTCCCAGAAATTGTTTTTCTCATTGCAGCGTTAAAAAATCATTATTGAAATAAAATAATGAAAGTCCTGCAGGTTTCTTTGTTTTCAAGTTTTCTTCTTAGAGTTTGGTTGAACTTTTTGAGAATGATTATAAAGTAATAGAGGAAAATTTTTTTACTTTTACTATTATTTTTAGAATTTGCGCAGTAGGCAGAAATTGAAGAATTTAAATGTTGCTGGTGTTGATAATTTCTAATTAGTAATTTGCAGTAAATGCGTGTGAAGACCCTAGAATGTAAATATCTGCGAGTTGCATTTTACGAATGAGATGTCGTATTCGCTTTTATGGCAGGTATTCAGTGTCTCAGCGAATTCTTTCTTTTTATTTTAGCGCTGGCTTTTAAAATGAAAAAAATATTAAAAATATGCTGTTTCTATCGCCTTTTTTCCCCCCGAGAATTGACAATATTAAATAGTAGTAGGTAGCCTTAACTTATTGAAGCTGAATAAATTCGATAATGTCTAGGTATGCCGCGACTTCATCACTTTCCATGTTTTATGTACCTACTAAGTATTATAAGTTGAAATATTTAAAAAAAAATATCAATATGATGTTGCTAAAAAAATTTTCAAAATATTTTTCAGCATATATTCACGAATATAAATATGCCACAGAATTATGGATGGTACCAGTGAATTTTTATCAATTCAGGTCGATGCTTTCCAATTTCATTAATATTTTGTTATTGGAAGATTTTTGAGAATTTTTCTTCCTTCAATTATATGGAGCAGAAAATGAGAAATGAATTGTAATTCAGTCGAGTATATTCGTTTTAATTAAATGTTACTCGATTGTTTTTGTGTTCAAAAATACCATAATGCTGTATTCCAACTTAAAAACTTGATTTCTTCTTCCTTTTTTCTTGTTTTTTTTTTTTTTTTTGAAGACTTGATATTTTCACGAAGACAATTAAAATTTCTACCCTGTATGTGGCACTTTTTCATGGAACCACCTCTAGTGGAGTCAGTTCAGAAATATACATCCGCCAGTTTTAATGTACTCAATTTTGCTCTAGATTTTGCGGAAATTTTAATAGTTCTCATTCTACTGCGTAAATATCCAATTAAAAGCGGGAATATCGAATATACAGTATATAGTGAACATACCCTGCGTAATCTCGACGAAAATGTATCTACCCTAAAATTCGAATATAAATCTCATGAAAGTCATGTATTTTATTCAGATAACGCTCAAGAATTTTATATCAAATGACGTTATTTACGACGTTGCTAAATAATTAACATTCTAGTCGTACAGCAACCTACTTAGCAAAAAAATAGCAAGTCGAAGACTCGACGTTTATTTCTCTTATACATAGTCTGTGTACGAACAATTCGCGTCGAAATTACGAAAGTTAACATTCAAACTTGCAGCGTACTACTAGTGATGAAGAAAAGTGATGCTCATAAATTCTAAAAAAAAAAACAAAAAAAAAAGTAATTGCCTCTACAAATATCTGAAGATTATTCATCGTCGTGTAACACACATAATAACTGATATCTGGCTCAGAAAAATACAGAATTAGTGGAGAATAAGGAGACATAGTTGAACATCCATAAAGAGATTGTTGAACTGTATTTAATGGAACAGATTGAAGTTTTATTGTCATAGTTGAAGTTTTCTGTGACTTGAGTGGGTCCTGCAAGATCTACGTATGTAAGTATGATGTTTCAGTTTTTTGATATCAAACATTTTGAATAACTATGTTCTAAAAAACAAAAATCAGTTGGTCTGATCTCTCTGCATTGTCTCAACATTTCGAGCTTTTATCGTGCTACCTAATATGGCTCATGCCTTGGAGCTATTTTATTTCTGATTTAAAGATTTTGTTGCTCTAAAATGGGTACCTAATTAATTTTCGATAAATATTATCCAATTTTTGTTACAATCAGCATTATTGTTCATCATTTCGAGCTATTTTATTTATAGCTTGGAAGTTTAATGATTCTAATATGTGCACTTTTCTTTCAAAGGAGTCGATAGCCTTTTAAATTCAGATGAACTTTGTTAATTTTAGTTTTGATCGGCAAAATTTTTCTCCAAAGTTATCTGCTATTTAGTGTGATTTTTTGGAATTGCTTCGTTTTTTGTTTTTTTTTTTCGTGAGATAATAGTTGTTTTTAATGTTGTAAAGGGTCAAGTATTCACGGTTGTTATAAAAAAAAACCTTGTTTCAGCTTAAAACAAATTTAATGTCTTCGGAAAGTCAGTTTTTCTTCTTGTTCCTCCCATTTGTGAAATTAAACCAGTAATCTCTATTCTCACTTGCATACAAGTTGCATGGAAAACCAACTGCAACACAGTTTCTTTTGAGGTACCTAATAGAAGATTTTTTGTTCTTCTACTGTATTTTTCTTTTCTTTTTTTCAAAAAGTTACACGTGAAAAATAAACTAGCCCAGCATATATATATATATATATATATATCGACATTAGTGTCAACATTTTTTTTTGCTTCCTTTTTTTTGTTCATTTATTGAGAAAGTAAGTTTTTTTTTACATGAAAATGTACTTATTGATTTTTATTCCATGAACCAACTTGGAGTATAGGTATTCACTACACACTACTTAGTGTGGTTATGTTATTGGTTGGTTAAATGTTTCACAGAAAATAATCAGACGATACTTCCCATTTTAATGGTTTTATAACTTTAAAATTTGTAATTTTTGATAGCTACAGGAAGGGATATTTCCTACGATTTATTCTAACATGTGATAAATTTTGGAATCGGTCTGTCCAATGGTTCATCCAAATTCAACAATTTTCTTTCGATTCAGTGCTTTGAACAGTGTAAATTGTGATTAACACAATTACAAAATATAGTAGGATACTAAATTTATTAATTGGGAAGATGAATTCGAAATTGACTTTCGTCAAATTTTCAAATTTGTGGGAAATAAAAATAAAATTCTCATTCTTGAACCTTTATAAGTGACGTCGAAATTTTTTTCAACCATAATAAGAGGAACTATTGAGAAAACATTCACTCCGAGCTAGTGGAGCTCAAACTGGAGAAAGTCACTGACTAAGAGCAGTTTGACAAAGTAATGTTACTCGTGTAAAGTGATAAAATTTAAATTTTTTGTGAATTTTAGGTTAGAAAATATTTATAATTAACTTTAAAATATACAAGCAATCTGCCTCCTCTCTCCCTCTACCAGTTTTCTTTTAATACCCACAAAAAAAAAGTTAATGACTAATAACTTGAGGTATAATCGTGATAAAATGTGTTGTAAACTTTTACATCCGGAATGACCCAAAAATTGAATTTTTTTTGTGGCTAAGGGCAGTTTGGAACCCAGCTCCTCTATTCATGATTTCTACGAACTTATTACCATTATTAGTCCTAATTGGCTGTTTTTTGAAAATTTTACTTTTCTGGTGGAGCTGTTGTTGGGTTATTTATTTATTTTTTTTTTGCGCCAGTGTGAGTGAAGTATTATAATTTTTGTTCTTCTGAAGATGAACATTAAAGGATATTGAATTTTGTATTTTGCAAAGGGTGTGGGTATAAGGCGAAACACCCACGGGTTAGTAAGAGTTTGCCGTTAAGAAGAGCCCCCCATATTCTGAAATCTATTTGTGCCAATGGGCTCCGTAGAAAGGATATTCGTGAGATCACTTTATTATAACTGTTTACAACATTTTGAGACATATTGTAAGTATGTAGGTATGCGCGAAACAAAGCAATTTACCAATTAGAATACGTTTATTGTATACTTGAAATTTTGAAAAAGTTGATTTGTTCCTAGAAAGATTCCTAATACCTAACATTTTTAATACCACCATTAAAATTGATAAGTCAATGTTTGATTCTTGTGAGGTTAGATCTGAATAATGCCATTAAGTTCGAACATTTTGGGATGAAGAGTCCATAGTATGGGGAATACTTTTTCGAAGATAATTTACCTACAAAGATACGCTGGAATGGTTACACTCACAAGATTTTTATTAGGACTCTGATCCTTCATTACCGAATAACCCACTTATATTGATAAAGAGGAAAACACTTGACGCAAGCACTAGCTGACATTTATTGGAATACTCATCAAATCTCTCAAGGGAATAGTAATTAGCTATGATAGTTTGGTATATCATAGCATGTGACCTTTTACATTGATAACGCTTAGCACGTTCCATTCTGACATCATAACGACTAACTCGTGTTCAGGTTTGGCAAGAGAGGGGGAAAAAGGGATTTCCGCGAGCCCGGAATTCTCAAACAAAGGCAGAAAAATAAGTAGATATTCCGTAAAAATCTGCTGAAAAACTGTTAAAAAACTTTTTTCGATCGCCCTGCTCCCGAAATTGGCTTTTCCACTATTATACAACCCTTTTTGCACATGGATTCTAGATACTGCACCGAATAAAAATTCTATTTTCAGTTTTTTTGGAAGTCCATTAATTTTTTCTCCCTTGGTCCGAATTTTCTTTCTACTACCGGTAGCCTTCAGAAACCTTAGGAGCTTCAGTAAATTTAACCAAAATTGACAGAAATTAGTCCATTTTATTCAAAAATGCAAATAAAAGTCGTAACAAACAAAACGAACAAATTAAAATATTATTGACGTTCTCTACTGACGATCTTTTTGTTATTTTCGTACCCCCTAAAATTCGCTGAAATGTGGATTCACCATAATTGTTCTCTGATTTTGCTCCTCTAGTTTGAGGAAAACTTTGTTATTTAGAAGTATCAGATTTCAAACGTAATTATTAATGGACCGCATATGTTTTCATTGGAGAAACATACGACTGTTTCACTTGGGAAATTCGTCATCTGTGCCGTAGAAAAAGTGATGCTGAAAACCTACAACCAACCGTCCAACGGCGATTGCACCACGTGCAGAAGCTCGAAAAGTGCGCACATGTCTGTTCCTGTTTTCTTGTGGGTGCCAATAAACTGCTCATGAAGAAAAACCAATCAATGTTGTTTTTGTTTTGTTTGTTTTTTTATTGTGGACCACATTTTTATTTTCATTACGGAGTAAAAACGAAAGTTTGCAGGCGGCTGGCACGGTGCAAACCTAAGTGCGAATTTAGATGCCAAAGAAAGAAGAAAGAGAGAAGAAAAAAATCTGTCTTTGTTAGTAAGCGTGTAAATGTGTGCATGCGCATGGCCCAAGCATATCTTTTATTTTCAGATTTTATTTCGTAATGCTCTAATATATCATTGGACAAGTTTTTTGAGGTACTGAATTCAAATTTGAGGCTAATTTTATTATTAGACCCATTTTTACACCCTCAGTAGGCCCAAAACGAGGAGAATTTTTTATTTTTAAATTTTATTGGGTAATATATCATTGGATATGTTTTCTGAGGCGCTGAGTTTGAATTTCATGTTAATTTGTGATATGCTTACTAGGATGGTTACAAATCATAAACAAGAACGAAGTAGGCTGCACATTTTTTTACCGCTGAGATCAGACAAACTTGAAATCTTGAAACAATGAGAGTCCAATTTTATTTTACATGATTTTGATTTGACTCACAAAATCCTGCCCAGATAGCATGCCAAGTTACAAATTTCAATCTCCCGGGTATTTTAATTTATGACTAACGTGCATTTTAAAAACAGAAACAGATTTCCCTGTATGTTATTAACTTGAAGCCCAACAGCTTGAAATTTAGGAATTATGAGAATTACCACCTTTCATACCCACATAAAAACCGCCTAGCCATACATATTTGGAATCATCAAAGTAAAAACAAATATGTTTCATGAAACTGGTATATTAAATGAAAGAAAAATACCAGAAACAGGAACAAAATAAAATAGAGTCCAACTAGGATGAAAAATGTCAATGTTCACGAGCACATTATAAAACAAAAAGATAAAAACATACAAAATGATAAAGAACAAATTAAAGTGCTTACACAAAGGATGCCAGAACAAGAAAAAACGTCACAGCAAGCTATAAATCAGATGATCGTGGAGTTTTCTGATTGGCTTGTATTTTTCACCCTTCTCAAGTGGAACTAGTCCAAGAGAAGGGGGAAAATACGAGGTAATTGTGGAACCATTTGAAATTGGGTAAAAACTAGAAACACTAGTAATCTTGTAATGTTGTGAAGTCCGAAAACAAACGTACATCCCAAGTATGGGGGTTGATATCACAATTCAAAGTATATCAATAAGTCTCGATTAATCGTAGAGTCGAGACCACAAGTCAGCCCAAACAGTTAGGCCACCAGCCTACCAGCGATAGCTCCCGAGGCCTACGAAGTATGTCGGGCAATTTTTTGCCGACCCATTATCACAGTTTACGTTTTATTACAGTTAAAAAAGGTTACTTACAAATATGGTAACTATTATCAGGTTGTGCAGGTCACAAATCGTATTGCCTCATGGTTCTCGAAGTTTGGTGAACCAACAGATTTCAGTTAAGTGTTTGTCTTCGAAATTGGAGAAATAGTATTACGAACTATCTGGTTTTACTATCGGTGTTCACATTCGAAAAGTATCGGTGAAAACAATTTAAAAGGGTGACTTGATGTTGTATCAAAAAGCTGTATTATGTCGTGAATAATATTTTGTATTCACGACAAACAGAAACTATCACGTATAGAACGAGACTGACTGTTCACAGTTAGACCAAAATTGTGAAAACTGTGAACAGTCAAAAAGATAAAAAGTTGGTTCACCGATGATCGAATATTGTAAATATACACGTCACCACATCGTTAAATAGTAACTGATCGACGTGTCTTCACCATTTTGTAGAAATGGGGAATTTATTTCCATTGGGGAATCGATATATTTCCTGTTCAACTTATCGTTAATATAATCTTAAGGTTTGTGAGTTGTTCCCTATTGTAATAATAGTAGTATAATTCGGTGGTGATGTGAAGGGAAGGCTATGGGTAATTAGATGTCACAATATACAGGTAAAATCACACGTATACCTCAAATTTTATCACTAGGCCCCTTCTTAGACCCCCATTGTGCTCAAAAAATGGAGAATTTTTTTTTTTTTTTTTTTATTGGGTAATATATTATTGGACATATTTTTTGAGGTGCTGAGTGGAAAGTTATTTCCAAAAATTAATTAATATTTAGATTTTGAAGAAGATGATTATTTTTAATTATGTAATTTTACCTTAAGAGATAAAAAATTTAATAATAACTTTTTAGTGGCTAATTTTATAATTTTTTCCAACGGAGCTGGTGTTGCGTTTGACAGCTATCAAAATGTGTTCCACACTAAATGTATCAGTCCACCACAGCTGGTACTGAAGGGCGTATTTTTTATTTTTTCATTAGGCTTACTCGATTTAAGAATGCTGTACATTTCCCAGCAGTATCGTGTGCATTTCTTGCGAGTATCCACCCTTGACGAGGGTAAATTTTCTTGTTTACTCACCGATTCTCATTTCGTTTTAATCCATATTTCGACTACCCATCAAGATATATCATATATATATATGTGCGATATCTCCCAATTTGTTTAATCTAACCCTACATCCCCGCCCCTTCCGTAGTTTGAGATTAAATTTAGAACAAGCATAGACACTATACCAAAAAAAAAGCGACATCAACAACAACAACTACTGGTAATCGTGCGCGAAAATCGTAAGACTGTAACCGAATTTAGCGTGTCTGGTACAATATATATGGCCATTGGGTATGAGCGAACGCAGTGCACACACTTGATTAATGATAACCGCCTTCCAAAATGAACTTGTGACAACGAAATACGGGCTGCTCAGACGCAACGGCAACCGCATCGAATTATGCATTCGTTATACGAGTCGACGAAAAACCACCCGCAACCGTACGTACTTACATTTTGTACATTTTCCTTCTATTTTTCTGCCCCTATGTTGTTGGGTCGCGTATTCTACGAACAGAAAATGGTCCAAATTTCTTTGTCTTCTATTCGCGTGTCCAAAAAAGTTTTGCATTCCCGCAGAATCTCATCTTTGACTTACCGTTGTCGCCTGCCACGCGTATTCAGAACTTCAAATTCCTAAAACGCTGCATGGTAGACTTTGTTCCAAGTTTGAAACACTATTTTATTTTCGGTGGGTGCCTAAAGTTCGGAAGAGTAGGTAGCCCTTGAAAATTTCAGAAATAACACAATATTGTTGGTTTCATTCAGGGGTTGGGAGTGAAACAAAAACTCCCATTCACTCTCTAAAATAAATTTTCTGCTCTTATTTATGAAACTCTTTATTTACTGTCGAATTTAATAACTTCAGATCAATCCGATTGAATCGATTTCAGCCCAGTTAGAAAAACCATTCGCTCCGATTGGATCTTTTTTTTCTTTTTTTTTTTCACAACATTTTGTGATTATAGGTCTGTGAAAGGAAGACAAACAAAGTTGGACAGAAAAAAGAAAAATGCGGCAATAAAAATCAAAATGTGGGTAGGGCAGAATGAAAAACAGCAGTCAGGCAGAACGAAAACAGATAAATATGTGCTGATAATAATCCAATCTGTTTTGCCCTCGAATGAATGAATGATTAAAAATTTTAAGGAATTTCTCACTGGCTCTTTCACTATTTTAGTAATACACTCCCAGTCGATCCTGATTCAATTTTCGAAGAGTTCACTGAATCCCATTCACTCGCACTTCAATTTAAAAAAAAAAAAACGAAAAAATCGCTAGATTCAATCCTCCATTTCAAAACGATTCCAACACCTGGTTTCATTGAGATCTTTTTCGGTGGTGCTCATTTCACGAACAATATTTAGGGGCTGAAATGTAAAAAAACTGCCCAATAACAAAAAAGAAGAGTTAACAATCAAACAGTTTCAAATATTTTCAACGGGAATTAGACAACTAATCTTCTCATTCTTGGAAATGGGTGAACTAAACTTGGATTACCTTTTTCATCGAAGTCAACTGAACTTCTCTTGGTTCATACCTCCGTTTGCAAGTTTCATAGTTTTTTACAAAAGTTTCATGCGTGTGTCAGTGTGAAAAGACTCACACGCCTTAGTAATCCGCTCTGTATCTAATCCTTCACCTGTCCAAATATTATGTAGAAATCTGAAGTTCGAATTTTTAGATACATTGGTAAGATACTTCATTTCAATCCTACAAGAATTGTATGCGCCTTATATATACGTGTTGGAAAGGTAGGCAGAGGAACATAATTTAAAACAAACAATTTCTGATTAAACAAATTGGTATTTACGTTATTTTCACCCTCGATTTTATTTTACTAGGTGATATGAAACACAAACATTTGTTGTTTCAAAGTTTCAGCTGGGAAGAAAAGATGAGGAAAATGAACTTATAACAAAAAAGAAGAAGAAAACTCAAACGCAGTAGCAGAGCTCCATTAGGAAAAATGGGTTTTCAAAAAGTAGAAAGTCAATTATTAAAAAGTTAATTACCTGTAGATCAAAAAATAAATGATTGCATTAAATTTTGTAATTGTCGACCTCAAACTGCAATCTTTCAAAATCGAGACAAGAATGGATTTTATAGATACCATCCAGCCAATCCACACAAAAATTGTAATTAAACATTTTATTTGCAAAATAGAATCAAAAATAGCTGTACTGGAAGTACCATCTATAGGTCTGACCCTTGGCTTAAGCATAGTTTACCCGAAGCTTGTTCACTAGCTGCTGGTGTGCTGGTTTACTAATTCTGATTCAACCAGCTTGGTTTTTATGTTTACACGACGCTGGTAAAGCTGCTGAAAAGTGAAGTTATTATAATAAATTTAACCAGCATCCTAATTTACACAAAGCTGGAACAAAAGCTGGTACACCAACTACTGCCAGCAGCTAGTATACCAGCTCAAAAATTGGAAGTTTTCAACTTCACCAGCTTACCAGTGAGCAAATAAATAAGGGAGCTAGTATTTATTTACATGAGATAGGTAGTTTACCAGCTACCAGCGCACTTTTTTGCCAGCAGCTGGTAAATCTGCGTTGTGTAAATTATGCTTAAATATCTACTTGATGTTTGTACTAGAATTTGTGACTAACAGACAAACATTACAACCCGTTGTACCGAAGTAATAAAAAAATGGTTTTTATATATTATCTATCTATATTTAAGGCAATGTCATTTATATATCAAATCTTATCTTATCTCACTGAGTGGCTCATACTCATGAAAAGTACGGATGTATAGGAATTTTTGGTCCTAATTGTCTTAAAACAAGAGACAGCTACTTGTTTAACATAAATGAAACTATAGAAGGAGTTTCAAGAAATAAAATAAGCCAAAGAACGAGAAATTTGAGTCCTTAGAAACTGAGAAAATGATTTAATTTGATTGTGAGAACTGCTATACCCTGCTCAATACAAAACACATTTGCCTGTTATAGTTGGCGGTGAGATGGCTGTGCGGTCAAGTTCACCACTTTTAGCTGGCAAATATGTAAGTCCCAGGTTGGATTCCCCGAACCAACAAAACCTACATTGATGTTATCAGTGTATGTAACTAAGCCTACATACAACTGATAATAATGCTAGAACTCTGATTTCTCGATTATTAACTTATTATACACTTTTATTCTTCTCACTATTGCAATTTTAAAATATATTAATACTGGAGTCAATCTTCCTCAACGAAACAATGTTTATTTCACACGAAACTAAAGCCAAAAAAAAAAACTTCAACACTTCTGCATTCTGCCAACCTTCCACAATCAAATAATGTTTATTTCAATTAAAACTAAAGTAAAAAAAAATAAATAAAAGCTTATCTTTTAAAAACTCATTTTTAACCTAAACTTATTTTATTTGTTAAAGCCTCCCCTAAAATTTCATTTATTTTAAATAAGTAGCTATCATTTGCTTTAAGATAAATACAACCCAACATTTGAATATTCATAATGGTTTTCATGTGTATTAGCCACCGAGTGAGATATCGCATTCAGTTGTGACGTCACTTGACAGTGCCATTATTAATAAAACTCTCCGTAAATTTATATTTTGTTCCCCATAACTTCAGAAACGATTGGTAGATCGATGAAATTTTCACCATTTATTTGTGTTACTCCCAGGAATGTTTAAAGCCATTGTGATGTCTCTAACCTGTCTGTGGACAAAGTTGTTGATTTTCACCAAAATTTATCATTTACATTCTTCCATGAAAGTGGAAAGATGAACAAAACCGAATGACAACAACAAAAAAGAAAACAAAAAGCTGATACCTCACTCTCCCTCTCTACATACCTACTTATACATATATCTGTTACTCTTTTCTTTTTGTTTTTTAAATCCTCTCATCTTTTATTAAGGCCTTTGCACATGATTTGAGGTTTTTGCTGTTCACCATGTTGGGCGATTTTATAAGAGAGGAGGAAGCAAAACAGAAACTGAAAATTGCAGATAAAAGCAAAGCTGCGAGTGCGGATTTCAGTTGTTTTTGGCGGAAAAATTTTTTTCCAGTTATGAAACGAAAAGCATACTTACCCCCGCCCTCGGGTCGTTTCATGACACCAATATTAATCATTAGATTTTCATAGAAAACCTTCTTAAAAAAAAAACAAAAAAAAAAAAAAAACATAATTCAGTTGGTACGTTTGATAACTGTGACATTTCTATAATAGATAGTCGTACACAGTGTAGATAACGTCTGCTCATTTCTTTGTTACTACCAAACGCTGAAACTAAAAATTTGTGAAATTCTTCGGGTTAACATAATGTTTACTGTAATATGCGGTATCTGTTACCAAGTTCGTCAACGATTGACCACTAGAAAAGAAAAAAAAAGAAAAAAAAAGAAAAAAAAAGGAAACCCGCTGAAAATTATTGTAAGCCACCTTAATCCACGAGCTGGGCACCCTTCGTCGACCGTCGCCCAACCGTTCGCATATTCGGTGCTTCGAAATATTTTCAATTAATCTCCAGTCGCCCATAGGTTCCGCTCACCCCTGTGAACGCTTCGTATCCGCTTCACTATCACCTGGTTCCCCCTCGTCAAATGTCAACCCGTTGTCGTGGTTTCGTCATTTCGTCTCCCTCGTCGGGCCAAGAAAACGGTTGTCTGCTGCGGAGCGTGGATGTGCCAGCAGTAATTTCGCGGTGGTTAGCATCAGCGTGAGAGGGTGCACTGCAGGAGGGGTGAAATTCAAATTTAAAGGGGCAACACTTACGTGGACGCCTCAACCACGTCGTTGTCATATCTCGAGGAGGGGTGGGGTGCGAAGGAAAAAGCCACGCAGGAGGAGGGTGTCGAGTAAAAAAAAATTATCAACACGAGGCGACGCGACGGTGGCGCTGAAATTAAATTATTTGTTTAGCGCGACGAAGGGGTGGGCGGGTCTTAGGCCAGGAGGAATGAATTTATGTTCTACGCGATTAATTACATTGCGGAACTTTGTGTAACCTCCGCTCTGGCGAGGGAACCAAGTTTTTTCCTTTTTTTTTTTTTTTATCATTCATTTATGTGTATTCCAGTTGAAGGGAGGATTTTGTAAAAAGTTTTTGCATTTCTCCGTCGCCCACTCTGCGGCGGTGTTCCTTAAACTTTTTGCTTCCTGCTCTGTAGAACAGTAATATTTGTCGGCGAACGTAAAATTTTTCAGCCTGTCTACCGTCACATTTTTTCGTCAAGCCTAACCCCCGGAAGGGTGGTTTAGCGGAGGATGGGGAGCGGTTAGTGGCTCGACATTCGGAGACGACTTTCTTTTTCCAGTCGTTTAACTCGGGTCAAGTTTTATTAACGCCTCATAAAGATGGAGCGAAAGCATCGAAGCAATCGTCGTGTAAAACGACTTTCTTTCGCTTTTTCGTGAGACCATTTTTTTTTTTTGCCATTCTTGAGAAATCGTAAATGAAAGAATTTCATTTACTGATAGTCGTACGTCTACGTTCCGTGAGAATTCTCTCGAGTTTACGTGAAATAAAGTTGACGTTGGCGCGGTGTGATAACATTTTCTCAACTGGCGAAAGAGTGGTGAATTTCGGTTACCTTAAGTCTACCTCTGGGCAAGTTGTTAATTTGAACTTTCTTTTCCCGTTCCCTTTTTTTGAAAATTTATCGTTGTCCGAATTGGGTAGACAGAGTAGGCTACGCTGTACCGGTGATGAACATGATTGGCTATCGCCTGAACCACCTTCGTTCATGTTTTATGACGCAACCACTCGGAATCTCTACAAATATTGGCTACCGTGAAACCAAATAAAATTTTTTATTACAGCAAACAAGAAGGTGTAACGGCCAAAAGAGGTGTGATAATTTGGTATTTGACCACTTTCAGGGTTACACCATACACAAAATACTAATACCAGAAATGTATCAATACCTCTGTTATATTTTGAAATAATTAATTTACTATCCACAAACTATTATGGACCTTAACTGTTAGAGACTTTATAAAAATATTTCAAACACAAAGAATACTTTAAACACTTTTAATAAAATAATAATTTGTACAACACAAGTATATTAAATAATATTAAATAATATTTCAAACACTGATAATCAGGTTGAGTATTGAGATAAGTCCTTAGACTGTACAAAGACTGTCTATTTCAGACTGTATGTTGAACTGTATATCAATTACATTGTAAACAGAGTTTATATACCTGTTCAGGGTACCTAAAAGTACATGGTGCATAGACTAAGTGAAGTAGGGACTTGTTATTATAGGGATATGCTGACTCGCAATATAATCGAGGGACCAGCATATTTGGTGCTAAATATTACGACAGTATTTCATATTCTCATAATATTTGGTGCGGGTATTCTAAATTGTTTAGAAAGAATTGCAGGATGTTTTGTTTACATCCAAATACCTAAATTTCTAGTAATCAGAACAGTGTCACCAAATATGTTCTTTGAACACGGACACTAAAATATGCGTTAATATTTTTGTAACCAGAACTTAGAAAACTATACTTCGTTTTGCAGCGTGAGATTTTTTTTTTTATATAATCCACAATTTTCGTTGCTGCAGGAAAAAAACCATCGAATTATTTCCTAAAATTGTGGTTATTAGAACTTGGAATAATTTTTCATTTCACAAAAAAATTATGATTTTTGACACATTCGTAAAATATTTTGAAAACATGATATTTAATACGTATATTTTATCTTATGCATCGTATTTGTGGAATATTGAGAAATTTTTAGAAGAAAATATGAATATTGTATTTATTACTTTATTAGAAGAATTTTGGTGATATATGTGATTTTTGAACAAATAAAATCTACTTTTTCTTGTGAAACTTTTTTTTTACGTACTTCGTGTGAACGACGCTTCATGTAATTACAAGTACCTATTATAGGATATTAAGCTCATTACGAACGGATTTTGCTGTTCTCTGACTGTTTCGGATAAAACGAATTACGTTGAAATTTCTTGTATAGCCGTATAAGTCAGCATTTAGATACAGTATACATATATATTTTTTATGAGCTTCAGCTACGTGACCATTTTACCCAGCAAAGGGATGTTTAGATTTGTGGGCCAATAATCTACCGAGTGTGAATTTTTCAATCACACTCTGGAGATCCATTTGAATCGCGCAGAAAACGCCACCATTTTGTGTCGCGAATGTGTCGATAGTCGGTCTTGAACTCGCCACATTTCGACTGCAAAGCCAAGCACCTTGCCACTACGCCACGCAGACCCCTAAAACCAGTCATTTTGAAGTTCATGTATTTCAACAAATCTGTAAGTACTAAAATAGTTCAACCGGTTTAGTCGCTGAAAGTCATTTTCCAAGTGCTAAGCCGGTTGAAATGCACCTGTAATTTTGGTTTTCAGTTTCACAGATGCAAATTATTGCACCTCCTTAAAAGAGCAACATGCGACAAAAGTTAGAATCATTACCTAATTTGCCTGTACGTTTTAAATTATCCGATCCGAAGTCATATTTACATGTACAGCCGTTGAGCCCCGAAACCAGAATCATTCACTTCGATCCTTTAATTTTCTGAACAGAATAAAGTGCGTACTCGTTCATTATTTTGCGTTCTCACATTCTTACACCGGTCTGACTAATTACGGACGTGACCCTGTACCATATTTCAGCATTAAAATATCAAACGTTACCCGTAACGTATCCCACAGAGACTAATTTCCTTCTTTTTTTTTCCTCGTAACACCATCCTAAGTCTTGTGCACATATTACGTGTGACATTCGTGCGTACGTATCTGTGCGCGTGTGAGCTGCTGATGTGTTTGTTTTCACCCATCTCGACGATCCACCATGAAACGGTAGTCAGTCAAATCATCATAATGTGATTCAACATGTGTACCGTCACAAAACCCAAAAATACCGATCGAAAGCCTATAGGTATGCAGTATACATGAAGGGATTGCAGACGAGTGGAAAAGAAAAGAAGAATTAGATAAAAAAGGTAGTAATGTGAAACTACAACCCGAAACGTGCTGTTATTCGTAGCTGAAAAATTCCATACATACGCGAATACGGCCTTACGAAAGGGTTGGGAAAAAAAGAGAAAAAAGAAAAACAACAACAAAAAAAACAAAGGTAGACGTTATCCAAAATATGGTAACGATGTAAATCGTATGTGCGCCAACAAAAACGATGAATCCGCACTTTTCTCTGCATTGTGATCAACTTGAAACGCTTTTTTCCTTCACAAATACTTTATGCCACGTTATTTTCCCCCCTGTGAGATCTCGTTTCTTTTTCCTTTTCGGGGATGGTAGCGCTTCTGCTGCTGCTGCTTCTGCTTCTGCAGCTGGATATGCGAGTGGTTACTACTGTGTGCTCGTATTTTCGCTTCGGGTTTCGTTTACTTTTTCCTCGATTTGTTTGTTTTTCACGTATTCGTGAAATATGCGGAAGTCGTCTCCTCCGAACATCGTGGACTGCAATTTCTTGACTGGTCGAAAATACGAATCGAATGACTGAACCGATTTTGCGAGCGCTAACCAATAAAACTCACACCAACCTGCGAGGAGATAAGGAGAATGGAATAGAAAAAAAAAAGAAAAAAAGTGAAATAATTTGGTTTTTGTTTATATCGCAGAAAGATGTTGACTATAATAAATGTTGCGCAGTCAGCGACTATATTCGTTACATTCCGCAAAAAATAGATTCTTTGTGCAGTCGAATTCGGCGCAAGAGCGAACCAAGTCCACGCACAAAAGCTTATTTCGAGTGGTAAAATACGTTCTTCAAAGTTTACTCTTCTCTGCCATTATTGATTCTTCAAAAATGTATACAAATTAAACTCGCTCAGTCTGCAAAGAAATGAGTTTACAGCTTGGCTCAGTATTGCCCGGAAAGATATACTCTTTTGAATGCCCAAAACTCAGAACCCAGAACCAAGAACCCAGAACCAGTTATAACTCAAAAATTATGAAAAGTTGACTTGGCACTTTTGCTTCGAACTTTTCACCTATTTTCCAAATTAATGTTTCATTGATCACGACGAGAAACGATGGAACATTTTGAAGATTTTACTTTGTATGGCACCCACTGGAAAAAATGCTTACTTCGATGCGAAAACAGATTTGAAAAGAACGCACCAATGTGAAATTAGTTTCAAAATATCTCTTCCGCGCGTCAACCGCGGAAAGTGTGTATTTTCAAAAAGTGTCAAATTCTTGTAATGGCTGCCATTCGAAAACCAGTCAACGGATTTAGCTTATATTCGATGCCAGACTAGTCCGTAGAAATCACTAACTGCCATAAAAATTTCAAGCCAAAATCTTTCACTTTGCGGGAATTATCGGTATGACTACAAGGTGGGTTTTCAAAACTTTGAAACCCCCTCTTCCAAAACTACCGGATGAATTTTAAAAATTTTGATTTTAATATATAGCTCATAATAGCCTTTAACAATGTTCCAAGTTTTATTGTCATAGGTCAAAAAATGGAGGCTTCACAGACTCTCACAAGTTGTTAAAATGAGTAAAAAGTGGGAATAAGTATAATTTTATTACATACGTAGGTAGGTACCTACGTACAATTATCTTCATGGGTATATGTGTAGAAGAATTTAAGTGAACTTTAATATTCGTGATCTGTGACTCAGTATCGGCGCTTTTCCATTGGTTCCATCTCCACTGCGCTGAATGCTATAGCCGTATTTTCATTGGAAAATATACTAATATCGATTTTGTAAGTTAAGCGGACTTGTGTAAATTCAATTTTTAATTTTCTAACGAAGAATGTCTCTTATAGTGATAGTAAAAGTAAAATCACACCAAGAGAGTGGTGGTTTTGGTCTTGGTCTTGCACAGCGTCAAGTCTTGGTCTAACTTAAGCCGGTATTCATAGACGACACTTGGGGGTTCACATACCTAAGGGTCTATTTTTAAGCTTATGTAAAGCTGAAAAAAAATAGTTTGGCTGTGAATGGTGAGAAATTCTAGTTTCCTTGAGATAAACTATAGCAAAGCTATGAAAAAAATAGTTTTTTTGAGAAATATAGCTGAGAAATGCGGGTTTTAAATGGACCCATAGGTAAGTGAACCCCAAGTGTCGTCTATGAATACCGGCCTCAAACTTAGTTTTGCCTACGAGGTTTTTACTTTTTACTTCTGTTAGCTGAATTAAATTTTTCATTTAAATTCTTCCGAAATATAAAAGAATCGTACTACCTATAAAGGACTTTCGCAGTGGAATTTTAACTTTAGTCTTCCATTTTCTACTCGACCAAAACCACGAGAACCCAAATCCTATAAATTTTGTAAAACTTGCTCCTTTCAATTTAAACTAGAAATTCATAAACTCCTCTTGAATTTGAGGCCTTTAAGATTACGGACGAGTTTATTCGGCAGGACTGGACCCATAAATATTATTTTTCTCATCTGTCTGATGATTTTTTCTCTAACCAAACCATATCGCTCAAAAAATCTTCTTCAGCTTTCACTATGACTTCTTTGAAATACGTTTTCTCAATTTTCGATGTAGAATTTCTCTTAAAATTTAAAGAAAAACAACGATTAAAATTAAAAAAATCGTTCTGTTTCAAACGTTGATATAAATCGATGTTTTCGTTGAAATGTTTCTGGCAAACTTACGAATTCTGATTAATTTAATGAATTATTAAGCGAAAAACGCAGGTTGTTTCATTGAACGACAGAAATGTCTGTAATTATACTTGTCTATAAAAGGCAAAAAAGATTCCTTTGCCCCACTTTCCTAAACTTATCACTGCTTCTATTAGATTTTATGCTTTTCTATGAATACTTACATCCTGAGGTTGCAGGTGAAACGATGTTTCCAGTTACTTAAAGATCGTATCTCACTAACTTCCCATTGAAAAGTTTGAGATTTTTGCAAATTTCTCAAAGACTAGAAACCGAATTTTAGTATTTTATCACGGTTGAATTAAATTCAAAAGAATGTGATCAGTGTTTAGGCATATAACTCTCCATATAAAACCTCATTTTCACCTAAAAGACCGGGCGAACGTCTAAAAACACGAATAAATTTAAAATTTTATTATCAAGAAACATGTTTTCTCATTTTTCTTATATCTACATGGCTATATGATATAAATTTATTTTTTTCAGTCAACTCACCCTGCTACTGAGTATGATTTTCTCTTTTAGATTCAACCAAACGAAAAGATAACATGTGATAGAAAAAGTAGGATTACAAAAAAAAAAATATATATATATATATACGGAGTATAAAAGTACAAAGAGTAAAGTCAACTCATGCTGCTAAAATTTACCGGTTCTGAAAATAGATGCCTTGTACAGTGTGCTATGGTTGTTTTACCATTGCGATAAAAATAAAACAAACTCTTCTTTTTAGCGATACATGGAGCTAAACTCAGCATCTCTATTATTTGTACTGTGTTTTTGGCATAAAGTGAGGGTAGTGGTAGAATATTCAGAACAAAAAAAAAAATGAAAAAATTGAAAAGAGCCCACTCATCGAGGGTAAGGGAGAGGAAAATGCTGTGAAGTGTGAACATTCAGATAGGAAACTCAAGCTCTCTCATCGATATAAAATTATTATTTCCACCAAACGAATTTAATTTTGACTCGATTATGTTTTAAAAATTTTTCATTTTATAAATTATTTCTTTTTCATTTTTTCGTTTGAATTATTAATGTAATTATCGCTTAGGCTTGGTTAAAAAAAGAAGAAAAATGTATTCGTAAATGTCAACCAATGAACATGTACTGAAAAAAAAGTTCACCGAACTGTCAATAACTTTCTCACACCCACTAAAAAAAAAATATGGTCGACGATGATGAACTTTATATTGTAATTTTCCTCCTATCATATTTTTATATACTTTTTTTGTTGAAAAAAAAAAAAAAAAAAAAAGAAATTACGTTTGATACGTGTGGCAGAATTTAATTAGTTTTATTGGTAGGGAGTTAGTTTTCCGAATCCCGGATTCACAATGAATTTTTTTTTCAAAACATATTTTTCCCACTAAGCCCCAACCGCTTTTTGCCAACTACATTTTTCCCAATGAATATTTTTAATTCAAATTTTGTACTATTTTAGCCGTGTCAAAAAATTGTAAATACTTAACTTAATAACATTATAAGAATGCAATAAAAAAATATCATATTTCATCTTTTACATTCATAAAACAATGTAACATCGATAGGTTTATTCTTCATGTTGAAAGAATTTTTTTAAATTGACCATTACATAAAAATTCAGTTTAGGAACAAAACCTTTGGGAAACTACTTTGGTTGAGAAAATAGTTTTGGGAATAATGGGCTTTTTGGAATTGTGACTTTGAAAAATTGTGCACAATCGTTTTATTGTGTCATGTAGTTGGTAGGTAAATAATTCGGGTGATGGAATTTCCAATATTTTTTCTGTTTTCTTTTCTCACATCGAAAGATTTTAGTAGTTTTTGAATAAATATTCTCGTTGCTTGAATATAAAATTATTGCACTCCATATAGGAATAAATTTTTACCGAAATTTCCTATGGTCAGCATGACGAAATGGTTAGATGCTTGAATTTTCAATCGAAAGGTTGCAAGTTCGGCCACCGTCACATACTCAAGACGGTGGGGTGTTCGGTTCTGTTGGTGCTCTGGTATGTGATTGAGAAATTCAGGCCTGGTAGACCATTAGTTGCTGGATCTGCACCACTGGCCTTCACCTCATTCTCTGATGCACCAAATAAACTAAAATTGAAAACATCAGAAAATCAAAAATGTAAAAAAGGAAAATTTTTTGACAACAGCCATTATGCAAATCAAAAATAAAATCGAAGAATTGAAGAGAAAATTTTTGTAAGAATAGAAAGAAAAAGAAGACGAACTAAAATGGAAGGGAAAATTTTCGTAGAAGGAAAAAGGAAAAAAGAAAAGAAAAATTAGTTCCTCCAAGTTTTCCTTCAGGCATCTCCATATTTTTTCAAAAATAAAGATAATTTGAAAATAAAAATAAAGCGCAGTCAGAAAGCAAAAAAAAAAATTCCTAAATTAAAATTTTGATATGTAGAAAATATGAATTAGATATTATATCACCTCCCAATGCGAGGTAAAATGGCCACATAGCCAAAGCCCAATTGAATACTTACGGTTATGTGTATTCGTGCTAATAAGTTAAGTATTTGAATTCTGATGCCTCTCAGTGATAAAATATTTTCAGCCCAATAATTTAGCCCAAATAATTAGCGCACTCCCTACTGTATGATATTTTAGTTGTTCATACAATAGTATCAATATTTCATTGCAATCTCAACTATTGAGCACCTTAACAATGGTGGTTAATACAGAAGTGATCTTCAACTTTTTCTATGGCTAAATGTTAGTAACAAGATTATCGAAAATGCGAGTTTATTCAAGTGGATTTATCCCAGGTAAGAAATCACCAATGCGGTAAATCGATGTGCGAGATAATAGTTGACAAATTAGTGACAGATGTGATGAGATATTTTTAATTCGACACATAACTTAGTTGCGCCAATTCCAGCTGAATAAGAGGGATAAAATTGAAGGGTGATGAAATATAGAGTAGCCTATGGTTGAACTGGTAGACTAGGAATAGTATATTACTCACCAGGGTTCAAAAGTTAGTGTTTACATGCAAGGGAAACTTTGCAAAATGAGCGCAGTCAGTGAGCAATTCCCGAGTCACATAAACTTACTTTTGTACCATGTTGAGGAAAATATTCTCTGTAATTAACGATCAGAAAGTGACGAAACGTCGATTAAATGATTCATAAGTATTCTTGATGGTAGGTAAAATACCTTCGATTTGATAGAAAATGGTAAATACTCTTTAGTCAGCATGAGCAACCGTGGCACAGTGTATAGCGAATGTGTCTGCTATGCAAGAAGTTCCAGGTTTGAATCCCACTGAGGGTTATTTTTTTGGTTAAATAATAAATATTATTATTTTCATTAAAAATTTCAATAGGGTTCAGTGTTAGGTGACTTCTTTTGACTTACAAAAAGAAAAAAAGAATGGTATAATATTACAACTGAAATAAAAATAAAAACATTACCAGTTGGAACCTTGGAACCTCCATGCCTCAATGTAAAGTGAACATGCCTCAGTGTAAAACCTCCATGCAAAAATTTTTTTATAATATATGATTTGAAAAACAATGTTTACACTTATATTTTGCAAGCTAAAAGTAGCACTTTTCATCGATCGAAGCAAAACCTCGATGTAAAAAGTAATGCTGCCTCCTTGTAAAATTTTTTTGTGAAAAGTGAGTTTACATGATTCGGGTATTGCTCACTCGCTGTGCTCGTTTTGCAAACTATCCCTCGCATGTAAACACTCACTTTTGAACCTTTATGCGTAATGTGCTATTGTATGAAAGCACATTTACTTTACATCGGGGATATGCTTCATCAATGACAAGTGCTACTTTCAGCTTGAAAAAATCCATGTAAACATTGCCTTTCTGATCGTGTATTATAAAAAATCGTATTCTTACATGTGTCATCTATACACGGATTTATATATACAAGGTGTGAATATTAATTACTTTCCATTTATCCTGTTATTGAAGACATGAGTTTGGTTGTAAATATGAGGTAATAATTATATGCATGTTTATTTAACTCCATATCAATAATTATATTCTATGAATCTCAGTTGATAATAATCACAGACACACGTATCGCCCGATTTATAAATAGAGACGCTGACCATGAAAAAAGTGTTTCTACAAAGGCGAACCCATAGAAACTCTGATGCGTTTCTGACCTTCCCTAAAAAGAGTCGACTCCGCAAATATGTGGTAATGGAAGAAATTTATTGTTTTTTTTCCGCTAGAGAAAGAAAGAGAAAAAGGGGAAAAAAAGGAAAAATTCGTTTTGATATCCGTCAAATTTCCAACTCCAATATATCACTTTTCATCCTATAGTAGTTTCCGCATGGATGATTCCAGTTCGTGAGTATATACGTGTGTTTGTTTCTCTCCCCCTTTCCTCCTTTCAGCTCAGCCTCCTACATGTGTTATATTATTATATAGGTACCCCTTAAAAAACATGAAAATTCTTTGACTTTTTTTCCATTTTTTGCGATGTTTCTCACACTTACATGCACAAATACTCACATAAAATCGTTTTGGCGGGAAATTCCGCCGTTTGCATTTTCGAATTTGGCGGAAATTGTGTCTTTCCGAGTCGTTATATGGTTTTGTGCAAATCATCGAATTAGGGTGGTAGAGCACGTTTCCAACGACAAATCAGACAATTTTGTCTCGTTTCAGTTTTTTTTTTTTTATCTCTTGGTTCTATTTTTTTATTTTTTTGCAGAATATGGTAAAATAAATTTGAGTTTGGTCGAACTATATATATATTTTTTCCTTTGGAGAGGTAATAACAGTTGCTGCATTCTAATGTTTCTGATTACGTAACTTATTGACTGTAGATGTGCTCCATAAAGCATTCCTCATTCAGCCTAAAAAGTGGAAGAAGAAATCGAATATGAAGGTTTTGACTGGATTCATAGATTCGAAATGAAACTAATTAAATTTGACTATCGTATGAAATAAATTTCCCCATTAAAGTTTTGAGTTTTTGACTATTTTTCCAAGAATTGAATATTTTAGGTCCTCGCTTGATGGCTGGTATTTTTCTGTGAAAATAGACCATAGACGCCTGGTTATATTGGTAGGATCAATCGAGAAACTCATTGGCCGAAAAGTATAATTTTTAATGAAAAAAAAAAAAAAAAAAAAAAACTGTTGCTAGTAAGTTTACGTTGTAGTTTTCGTAAATTACTGGGATTATGAATATACCAGTATCGCAACAGGGAAAAAGGAAAATATTTAACTATGGATTTTCTGTATTTATCCGACGTAAGATCTGAAGATTTGTAATATTTTATTACTAAAAATATGGGTTACTTTCAATAAGTATGATTTCATCGGTGAATATTGAAATTTTTTGCCTTTATCAATTTGAATTTGCATAACGGGATTTGAGGAGTAGGCCTACATAATGCTAAAAAAAAACTCAGAAAGTAATTTTTGTGACTTATGAAGTTTTGGAATAACAGGGATAATATGCTGTTTCTCTGACCAAAGTTAATGTGTACTTCAAGGACTTGTAGGCTGTCTGCTCGAGGATTCGAACCAGCATGTAAAACATGATGACGTACTACGCGGCTACGATGCAGTTTATAATTTAATATATATAAATTATAAAAGTGAGGGAAAAGGGAAAAGAACAAAGAAAATTTAAATATATAAGTGATAATACTTGAAAGTGTATATACTTAGTTTTTATTTTCATTTTATTTCTAATTAATAAAATTTTATATTAAATGCAATTAAATAATAACTAAGAAGTAATTAAAGTTCAAAAATTAAGAAAGAATGTATGTTTGTTGAATTGACTAAAAACTCGGAGTAATTATCAATAATAAAACATTTATCATTCAAGACACATATCATGTACAGTACAAAATGGTTACAAACTAATGAACTATATTCATAACATATATGGAACTATGATTAAAACAAAAACCGTGGTATATACGGCGAATCGTATATATTTTACATATATATTTAATGTTGCTTACAATTTCTAAACAGAAACCTCAACAATGTTTTGTCAAATATACAACAGATCATATCATACAAAAGATTAGGAAATCGGTGAAATGACTTGGGCCCATATTCACAAATGTCACTTTAACATCCCTTCACTTAAATTTAGCTTAAAAAAATTTTTTTGCACGATTTTGCGCTTAAAAAAGTGGAAACATTGTATCTTTTATGAGTGTTCCAATGTAAAAATAAAATGTTACCCCACTCTTAAATACAAAATTGTGTCAAAAGTCATTTTTAATTGAAGTTTAAGGCCCATATTCACAAACATCACTTTAACCTCCCTTCACTTAAACATCACTTTAAAAAAGTTTTTTATACAATTCTGGGCTTAAAAATGTGGAAACATTGTATCTCTTATGAGAGTTTCAATGTAAAAATAAAATGTTACCACACTCTAAAATACATAATTGTGCCAAAAGTCATTTTTAAGTGAAGTTTAAGTGAAGGGAAGTTAAAATGACGTTTGTGAATATAGGCCTGAGTGAAAGGAGTTCAAAGTGACGTTAGTGAATATGAGCCCTAGACTCGTATTCTAGAGATTGATCATTGATAATTTTATACTGATAGGTATTCATAATTGTAGGTAGATGCTACCTACACGGGGTTCATGGAACCTTTGAGAGAGACAGTGGTTTACGTGCGGGGCGACCGAATTATTTCTCGGTACCGGTAGCCAGCCGGTTTAATATGCCTTACCATACACTAAGCGTACTTTCTAACTGGGGCAATCGTCCAAAGGCGAGGCGGTACCTTATACAGACTGCAGCACGTATACTGTTAGTGAGTATGTAAATATTACATACTCACTTGCCTCAGTTTACCGCCTCACGGTAAACACAGAAACGCATTGTCTGTATGAGTGCATATAGACGATGTAATTTGTTTTACGTGCAATGCACAATTAGTATTGGTCGCGGACTTTGGTCTGCGACCCGTCTGTTGACCCAGGGCTGAGCCCTGAGGGAGGCAAAGAAGGAAACGTCCCCACAATAATTATTTTTCTTAATTTTTTACACCACTGCCATCCAGTGCTACTTAATGATTTCCAGACTGGGTAATAAATGAAAATAATTTTGGCAAAGTCCGCATGCACGGTATGAAATAAAATTATTTCCATACTCTGCTCTAGAATTAATCCCTTTGTGTACGCTAAATGTGTTTCATAAATCATGCATTCCATTCCCGTGTAAGGAAAGATTTGTTTTCAAGATCATTTCTACTATTGAAACAGTTTTTGTTTTTTTCCAGAAGTTGCTATTGGCTGATTTGTGTGTTTTTTCAAATAACTGATTCAGTTTATATGGCAACTGAAGAATTTTCGAAAATCCTATATTATTTTCGCAGTAAGGTTGACCCTTTATGTTTCCAAAAATTATTTAGTTGAATTTTTTTTTATGTTTTTGTTTTGCGACAACTCATTTTGAATTTATTTCCATTCGAAATGAACGGGTTCAAAGAAACTTTTTTGTTCCTCTTTATCATTTTCTCTTTCTGCCTTAATATGCTCCATTTTTGAGATTTACAACTACGAATTTGCATATCCGGGCACAAAAACCGTAATTGCTCTTTAGCGGTGATGAATTGCATTTAGTTAACGGTAATATTTTCTCTAAAATAATAAAATGGAAAGCAAGGAAAGAAAAAAACGGCAAAAGGAAAACCTAATAAATAATTGCAGCTCGCTTTCTTTGAAAACGCTTATTAAGATGAAGTATGCACTCGTTGTTTATAAGATTTACTGGTACAGTGTCAAGTCATATTATTATTTTTGTTCTGTGTAATGCTTTCACGCTTTTTCATTTTCCACCAGCAACGTATTTTTCATAGGTATATGAATACTTAACTTGACGAAGTTAATTTTGGAAATTTCTTACGAAATTATCCAATACAGTATTGGAAATGAGTCCTGTGAAACTATTGTTGTGAACTTCAGATCGCATCAGTTGTACACGAGTTCGAATTTTTGAAATTATTAATTTTTGTAATTTTATTGAATAAGCGTACGACAGGAATTTCACTGAGTGAATGATCGTCCGATAAGTGAATTCTTAGAATTTGAAACGAAAATTTGAACAGAAACCTCGAGTCAGTTTCAATGCTGAGAGCATCGTATAAGCATGCCTTGCACTGTTTAATCAACGAGCTGCGAGTCCTTGAAACGCTTGGAATAACTGGTATGAATACCTATATTTTATGACGTGAATGGCGAGTTAAAAACTTCAAGCAGTTACTACCTATTAATTGATGAAAAATAAAATATTCGAGTAAACGCGAATTTTCCTGTTTTTTTTTTACCTACCAATAATAAACCTAATTAAGTATAACCATTTTTGAATTAATTCAAACTTTATCGAATCGTTATTCAAGAATCTCTTCAAAAATTTGACCGTATTGCTATGGTTTTTGTTTTAGCTGGAAAGTATCAGTAAGATCTCCAGTACAATTGTCGAGAACTTTTAGATGTCAAGTTTATTATGTGTTATTAGGTTTCAGTTTTTAAGATGAAAATTAAAAAAAAACGTTTATATTAAATAGGTGAGTAGCGGACTGTACCAATCTTTATAATTATTATCTGTGCAAAATTAATATTTTGATCGCAGCATCTCAAGTGGCTTGTGAAATAAGTTCGGAGTCAGCGAGCAAGAAATATTACTATGCAGAATATTGTTTTTCAAATTGAACGTGAACCCGCAGCGATAATGATAATTAATAAACGGTTTCTTTAGCGCATTTTTTTCTGATAGCAATTGCTGTCAGCAATTTTGGTATCACCCATTGGTATTACTAGCTAAATCGATAAAAATTTCTCGATGACATATGCTTCCTTTTCACAGAGGTCGTCTTTCACCGAATTGCTGATATCGAGTGCAATGAGTTGTGTTGCTTTATTTCTATGAGAAAAGAACAAATGATTAACGTGAATGTAGCTTTGAACCCCACATTTGGGGTGGGTGACATTGACTGTTACGGCTGTATCATCTTTTCAGTTCCTCCATTCCTTTCATTTTTAATTGAGCAACATGAGTACGATTATTTTGTCCTCTGTGAAAGGGTTTATCGATGGTGGAGGAGATTGGTGAGTTGCTCGGTGTATCCCTTCGTGTCTCAACGCGTATTTTTCAAGATTAGATGGGATCACTAAATTGGACCGAGCCAAGCGCCATGTAGGTACCTAAAGCCGTTTCAAAGGTACAACCATGCGACAAAAACTCCGAGTACCCGCCGTGAGAACGGCCTACCCTAACAAATTTGCTTCAGATTTTGCGCAGGAAACGCGTGTAAAAGTTGCAGACTTCTGGCGCAAAAATCGGGTTACCTGCACGAAAAGTTTTATTGATGAGTTTTGACGGCGCACACGCCCACACTGTGTGCCGAATTTTCGTGTGCATGCGAATGTGTCAAGGGTGACAGCCAGCGCCGCTGCTGCAGTCACCCCCGGCGTTAGGGTGTGGGGCAGAGGATGAGAAATTGCGAAGGGATTTGGAGAGAAGGGAGCAGGGAACAGGATGGTGGGTAACGCGTATCGTAATTTATCTCGTCAACCCGCTTAAGAAAGTGCCTATTTGTCTGCGGGTAATTTGTGTTTCGGACTGACAGAAAACATTAGGAGGGTTTATAAAAATGTACTTTTGCGCACCGATGCCGGATGAACCACGACGCCCGAGCGCGTGCACACACACACACCGGGGTTATTCGAACTTTCGCGCGACTTTACACCCTCCCCCTCCCATAGCCAGTCCCCTAATACCCCCTTATCAACCTTTTGCGTTTGTTGGATCTTCCTAAGAACGCTGCTGCTGCTGCTGCTGCTGCTGCTCTTGTTGTTGCTGGACGCTGAGAATGAATCTAATTTGGTTTAAAATGGATTTTCGCATAACCCCTACCCCTTTGACACCGTTACACGTGTGTACGTCCATTTGATTAAGTTTTTTTTCCGGATAAGCTGGGCTAAAGAGAAAAGTGAGATGTTCAGCTTGTTTTAAAGAGTATCGGCAAAAAATGGTGATATCGAAAGGAAATCAAAAGAAGGAATAAGTATCTGTGTCTACGTATAACAGGAATAATGCTCAGTAGCAGTTAAACTCTATCTTTTTAGCTTTTTATCAAATTTTCTATATGTTTCTTTTCCATATATAATCGGAATCAATTGTTGATAATCAGTTAACACACAAATGTTACCAACAAACTAAAATTAATGTTATTTTCCTTCATGGTACTCTTGTACTTCTGATTGTTTTTGTCATTTTTTATCAAGTTATGCTTGAATACGTGCTAAAAAAGTGAAGCTAGTAACAGTGTTGAGAAACCGATTTTCATTCTACTTTATGGCTTGATAAGTGAAGTAGGCTTTGATCCTACAAATTTGAAACATTTGATGTTATTATCATGTTCAGATGGATCCTTACTTCTTTCTTCAAACATACCAATATGTTCAAGGTTGTAGGCTCGCTCTAACAAAGTTTTCACTCTATAAAATTGCCTGTAACTTTTTCACATTCTTCTCTTTCAGCATTTCACCAAATGGACAGCTTTTGATTGATAGTCGACAATATACCTTCTTCACAACTTTTTTAAGCATTGAAAATGCTTCTCGAGTTGAAGTTGAGAAAAAGTGTCCATCACCCAATTTTTATCAATGTTTTATGCGTGAATTGTTTGAGAAGGAGTATAATGATGGTGAAAAAGTGAAAGAAAAAAATTGTAATTGAAAATACATTGAAGGTGGTAATGTTGTTTGTTGTTTATGGAACGAATACAAAAATGAAAGAAAATACAACTCTTAATTTTTAAGAAGGTTTTCTTTAGGTGTTTTGTTTCATGAACTCAGGAAAATTTTGGCACCAATAACTCAAATTCATATACTATACACCAATATATAGATAAATATAAGTCAATTTCTAGTTCCCTGGGTACAGGTCTCAATTTTTGTCCGATATTCACAAAATTTAGTACAAACATAGAATTTGACCTATTGATTTTGGTGCGGATCGGTCGGACGGTACTTCCGGTACCAACATTTTCGTTTTTATTTTGGCTATAAAATGATCAATTTTATACCAATAGTCCCGAAATTCAGAAAAAATATTTATTATAATTCACTATTGTAGGCTATCAATTTTGACGTTGATCGGCCGGACAGTACTTCCGGTACCGCTATTTTTGTTTTTATATTTGTCATAAAATCATGAATTTCGGAAACATGTGTACAAAATTTGAAACAAATATTCATTATAATTTATTGTAGCATGCTACCAATTTTGGTGAAATCGACCTAACGGTATTTTTGATAAACCTTTTTTTTTCCTTTTTTCTCTAATTTGCACAAACTGTTTTTTTTCAAAAATTAACCACATGTTTAGGCGTTCTTTTCTATTATTTCATTTTTTATATTTCTTTGATTTTATTTGAAATTATAGGATTATTCACCATACTTTATCATCTTAATTAATTTTTCGTTTTTTCAAAAATTAATGCTTTTTAATAATAGGTTGTCTAATATTTTCGTCAGCAGCTAACACATTTCATACAATCATAACATACCATTAACGCATATAAACATGAGGACAATTAATTTTTCCATCGAAATTCATAATTCTTTTTTTCGAAAACTTACTTTTTCTAGCGAAGCTTGCTGTGCTAGATTTTCTCTAAATTTTTGTTCATTTTCAATACCCTGTTTTGTAAACCTTCGTTAATTCAATCGAATATTTTTAGTTTTTTTTTGAATATGAAATTAAAGTTTTAATTTTCAAAAAATTAATGTCCTAAACCATTACGAAGTGAAGATTATTTCATCGTAGCTTTGATAATATAAAAAGCGATTCCGAAGATCTTTCGTTACTATACGTAAAAATTTGTTTATCTTATACGTATATTGTATCAGAATTTACCTGTTTTATTTATTGGCCGAAAAATTTGCGGATTCCATAAAAACACAATCAAATATAATCGTGGGAGGGTTTTCTAGTAATTAGTCAATCTTTTTTAGGATGGGTGCGTTTTTGTTGGTTGCGCGTTTATTTCTGTGCCCTATTCCGTTCTCAAGGCTATTCATGTATAGGACACAGGGAGTGGACAATATCAGATGTTCGTAACACGTTGGTGAATTGAATGATGTGTGCCTTCAGAGAAGATTGGTCGAGCACTGCTCCAGTCAGTCGGCTAAACATGTTTCTGCAGCCAAATGGTGTTTCTTATTACAGATAACATCAATTTCGATCGGGCACAGCTGTGGTCAGTCAACCAAATATCACTGCTGCCGACAAACAGTGACTGGGTTATTTTTGCGTGGCAAAAGTAATCGATACTGAAATTCGGAATCCATCTCCTCCTGGTACATTTCCAAATCCTAGACGACTGAGTCGCTTTGATCCTCATTAGTTAAAAGTGCTTCTTTTGACCTTCATTGGTCGAAAGTCTCGAAAGAGTAGCATCGAAAATGCAATATATCGTATCGTTTTTGAAGTAATTACGTGGGTAAGTGGGCGCCTTCATCGATGAATGGCCGTACCTATGCTGTGCTTCTTTTCTGCAATAAAGAACGTTTTCTGAAAAATTATTCATCTGCGCTCGAATAATTCCACAGCATGTAATTTACCGCATATTTCTCACCGTAAATTATTCGATTTTTTACCAAATGAAAGCGCGTACACACTCGCAAAAAAAAAAAAAAAAAAGTCATGGAAAAATATTATCTAAAAGGGAAAAAAGCTCGATAACAGTAGTAATCAAAACCTTTTCGTAGCGGCCACAAGGAAAAAAAATCTTTCGTCTTTTTTTTTTAATTTTAAATTAACATTAGACCGTTTGAATTACGTGAAAAGGAAGAGAGTAAAAAAAAAAAATAAATGCTTATGCAAAAGCGTAATGAAGATGAAAGGGTTAAGTATACACGTATTAGTTTAATTACAGTCACTAATTTGTGTATCACAAAGTCGCTAGTCGCTAGATAGTCTCTTTTTTTATGTGCGTGTTTTTCTTTTTCCACTTTATTTTCTCTCATTCTCTCCGTTTTTTCTCTTTCTGCATTATGTTGTTTGAAAAATCGTTGTTTTTTTTGTTTTTTTGTTTTTTTGTTATTTTTTTTTTAAATGAAAAAAATATGAGAAAAAAGTTTTAATTACAAGGAAAAACTCGAGTGGTTACACGTGTACGCGTACTTACTTCGGTGTCTGTACGAAACTATCTTTTCATTACCAATGGTGGTTTATCATATCTTTCTTCCCTGGAGATTTTTTTTTCTTCTTCTGTCACGAGCGTAGTATTTACCGCTCTTTTGGCAAATATTTTTCCTTCAGCTTGTTATTTTAATGCTTCAATTTGCGTTTCGCTTTCTTTTGAACGAAAGTCAAACAAAATGTATGTGGAAGTCTTTTTAGCAGGTTTCCATATTTTCTGTATTGTCGTTGTGTGTTTGGAGGCAATATGAAAATACCATAAATTACTGCTCACGTCCTCGTCGACTTTTCTTGCTTTCTTTCCAATTTTTTTCTTACTATTTTTCTTTAATTCGTTTTTGTGTCTGGCGTCCACCTTTATCACATTATTAGGACCGTTTTGTCGCCAGCCATGGTTCCATTTTGAAATTTATCTAATCTGCTTTAACGTTTTTTACCGCCTGCCTATGGAGAGGTTATGTGTTTTTGGTATGTCTATCTCCGGAACTAACGGAATTTCGTTTGCTCAGAACAAGTGTCTTACTTTATAGATTTCAATGAAAATAGGCTTAAAATGTTCCCAACTATCCGGAGAATGTCCTAGGATATTCACATTTGAAAATTAAAAAATTGGAAGGGTGTTGTGTGGATTAGATAACCTGTATGAGGTTAGAAATTTGGCCTCTCGATGACAGTTGTCATTGCAAGGTGACTAATTTTGTGTACTGCACGTTAAACTCATTGTATGTTTATTTGTACTTATTTACAAATGCATGCAAATATGTTGCAACATCCAGACCATGATGAATCGATAGTTCACATCTTGGATGATGTTACAATTCTGCTTATCAGTGCATGTGTTGCATTTTACCCATTGCCATAGCAATGATAAAATACGTCGCAATTAGTCATCACATAAACATACATATTCTGTACATATGTGTGTTTGTGTGCATGTAAGCAGCTCTAATAAGCTCACAGATTTGGATACAAAATTGCTAGTGTTTGCCAAGATCTTGGCTTCCCCATACCTTGCATATGATATATGGTGAACATGCAATAACTGTAGAACACCTTCTGTTTTTGGAATATCTTCCACGGTATAAGGTATTCCACAGGTTTAATTGAAGAAAGTGAGAATTTAAAGATTAAAAAATTTATTGTCATAAATTTGGGCGTACGCACCAATAAGAACTACTCTTTCAGATTAACACAGTTTTTTTTTTTAATAAAATTTATTTATCGTTGTGGAATACCTTGTCGTGAGAGATATTCACACTAGAAGGTCTTCAACAGTATTTTGTGTGTTCTGCCACTTCATACGGTTAAGTATGGGAGAGCCAAATCCTCGGCGAACACTGGCAATTTTTGAGCCAGTTCTGAGAGTTTATATACAGGATTTGGTACACGCACACAGACACACATGCATACGTACATGTACGTAATTATGTCATGCGTTACGTCGTTTCTTGCCTCTGTTGAGGTGATAAGAAACGACGCAGCGCGTTTGGTACCAGGCCGTGACATCACCGAGATCGTTATCAGGTAATTGATCTCAGCCCGTGCAATGTATCTTACCTGTACGTATGTACAGGTACGAACATACAAACACACCAGTGTTAATTTGTTTAACGCCATAAAGACGATTATTGCCAGCCTTTGGGCGGCAACTGTCGTCGAGGGATGCGAGCCCCTATTACCTCATACGAGTATTGTCCCCACAATCGTCCTATCCAATTTTTTGTCAAAGTATTTTTGATTTCAATTTAGTGAACCGCTAACATAGGCTACTATTCTGGCCTACTTAAAACTAATTCTCTTTTTTCTTTTATTTATCTTAGAGAATTTTACCTGATTTTGTTAATGTCTTTCTGTGAACCAGACCTCAAGAAGAAATTCGTTCACCTAATTTAAAACTCGATCAAAAAGTATTATTTTACTGGTATTTTAGTCCATGTTTATTTTTATAGTATTATTGCGACGAATTTCGCATTTTTTAGACCTGCAATAAAATTTCTAGGTATGTAAATGTGTAGGCCATTTATATACCTACTATTTATTTATTTCCATCGAAACTAGTTTCGTGATCAATTAGTTCTATTTGACAGTGATCAGTTGCAAATGAAAATTCTATTGAATTATTTGGTTTTCGCTTGCAGGTATATGCGTTGCAACCTGAAATTCTTTTTGATCGTCCTTTTCACAGACTGATCCCATTGTTTATTTCATATAACTTCAAAATAGGCTTACTCTTGATCGGTTCTTTGTCCTTCTAAAAAACCGGATTTTGACTTCGATATTTTATTCGTTCATGTCTGTACCCTTATACTGTATACATGACGCATGTCAAAATCGACCCTCAAGCTGAAATAAACGATTTTCATAAAATTAGATATGTTAACAATGTGGTCTGCGTGGCATAGTAGTTGGATGCTGGGTTTCTAAATCGAAAGGTTGCGAGTTCAATCGCCGTCGCATTACCGACCCAAAATGGCGTTGTGTTCGATTCTATCTATGTTTGCTCCAGTATGCTATTGAAAAACTCATACTGGTCGACCATTGGCCCCCCACATCTCAACCATCGCCTCCTCACTTCAACGACAAATATATCCTTCAGACGCTAAGTAAAATTATCTTATAACCTAAGCCCAATTTAAAAAAAAAAAGGAATATAGGACGAAATGAGGCTTAGTAATTAGTTATTATTTTTATCACTATGTTTATAAAGAGTTTAAATAACCTTTATTACTTTTAAACGAAAAACATTGCTGAAGTATAGCCAGAAACACATTTACAGCCATCATAAAGAGAAAATAAAAATACCGAAACTAAATCACGAACATATGATGTAAATAAATCGATTTATTAAATTGATATTTGAAAAAATGTCGTATTTGGCTAATTGACACTTCTTCACAATTATCTATCTCTTTATATGACAGTTTTTACAGTGATTTACAGAAAAGACTGTTTTGGAAATGTTAGTCACATGTGACGTCACAACCTGTCTGAAATCAGTAGTTGCAGGTGGACGATTTTGGGTCCAAACAAACTTATATCATTATCACAAACCTATGTAAATTCCCATATGATTACGAAAAGTGAAAAGAAATTGAAAATGTTTGAAGAACAATGAGGTAGAAAGTTAATCGTATTATTTAGAGTATCATAACCTATCGGTATAACAAAAAAAATATTTTTTCGTAATCCTCAGCCTTTAAAAATGTTTTTTCACTTTTCTTACTGTACATTGTTTGTTTGGATCCAGTTTTAGTTGACAACGTGATGACGTTAACTTGTGACTGATCTATTGATAGTTGTTCGTATTTACGGCTAGTGATGGGTAGTTTGTTCTCAAGTTAGTTCTTTTGAACAAATCCTAGAAGTGAACTAATCGATCATTTAGTTCACTTCTAAATGAACTAGTTCATTAGTTCTTTCTTTTTTGATAGTTCTCAGTTTTTATCAGTCTACTCTACTCGATCCGTTGATCGAACTGTAGTTGAAGTAACTAGCAGTCAATGAGTGAGTCAATCAATTAACTAATAGTTCTAGCATGAATTTATGAATATGAGTCGATCATAATATCATATAATAAATCAGTTGATTTAAATGATATGAGCCAATCATGAATCAGCTGATTGAAGTGATCCAATTGAAAAATTTACTGAACTACTGAACTAATTGACTGAACTAGTTCACTTTGGTGAAGCAGACTCAATGAACTAAATTTCCCAACTCTATTTACGGCGAATTGGTTATGCAATATGCGATACGCGTATTGTTGCTTGTTTGGCACGCTACTATCGTTTGTTGATAAGAGGCTTGAAAACGGGATTATGCGTGTCTTGTAGATTTTTTTCGTACTTACAGGTTTTTTCCAACCATTGTACCGTTTTATCCCGTTTTTACGACTTGTAAACATGACTGCTAAACCATTTTGATGAAGGATTCTAATTACTTTTCTATGTTTTTATCTCCAGTTTCATTTTAAAAATCGAATATGTACGTTTTCATTTTTTTTGTTACAGGTATACTACGTTTTGTCTCAGTAATTGAATACTTGACCTATTTTTCGTAACTTTTATGTTCCACATTCCGAATTAATTTTCGTGGTATTTTATTTTTGCAAGGGCGTATGTAGTAAAGGTAGTTAAGGTGTCTGTACCACCCTTAGTTCCAAAAAAAAGCTTGATCTAAAAAATTAAAGTGCGTTTCTCGGTGGAAATGGTATTAGTAGAGAAAGTAGTGAAGATGTGAACCTGCCCCTTACAATCGAGCTACACATATACGCCCTTGTCTTTTTACATTCCTCCATTTTTGATCATTCGATCATTTCTGTTGAGTGATTTTCTGTGCATTAGTAACTCACTGATATTATTTCAAATTCCTTAACTTAAGTACATTTGTCTTCAACAGTACGGTGCTTACAGACAATTAATGCGAATGAGAAGGATATGGGTATAAAATTGTCGCATATTCATGTCCAGACAAAATGTAATTGAAAATTGTTTGGTTTCGCTATCCATGAGTTTGATGATATCGAACTTGCACGTTTTCAGTGTGTAAAAAATTATTTCAAGCATAGCGATATCTGCATCTACGTATTCAATGTTAGAGGGACAGAATGAGTTTGTACTTATAAATGAAAAAACAAAACAAAATTAGGAAATTCTTTAAAAACTCGAGCAGCTATAGTCTCAACTCGCATTATAGATATGCTGCGTAAAATTTAAATTCACATTCGCAGCAACATGTTTTGATCATCCATTTACAAAAAAATATTGTCAGTGCTTATCTGCTCGGCTGTTGGTACACAGCTATACAGCGCAGCGCAGTGGGTGGATTGCGAATAAAATTGAAAATTTTTTCATGTATGTACGTCCGAATGCTACACGTAATACGTCGAAAAATTAGTAGCGCTGGTTTTGCGACTGGAATTTTTAATCTTAAATAAATTACATCGTCGTCGTTGGTCGTCGCCATCGTCGTTGTAGCATTCTATATTCTGGAAAGCGGAAACTATAGGAAAAAAAAAAGGAAAAAAAGACGAATTTAAACGAGAACGAATTATAATCGTAAAAACGGATAAAAAAAAAGAAAAAGGGTTGCACCAGTGGTAGAATTTTCTTTCAACTTCAACAAGTTTCTTCTGTCCTCTTTTCAATATTTTGACTCCGGCCATTGCTTCCTTTTTGTTGGTTCTTTCATATTTTACAAAAATTTAGACTCTTATAAGTAGATAGGAACAAAGTACATTCTACATGAAAGAAAACTTCAGCACTGTTACTTTGTGTTTCATTATCGTAATACGTTTTGAAGGTGGGAAACTATTATGTATTATGAACCAACTAGTCTAATAATAAAATTGAAGTTTACAAACCCGTGCATTAATAAATAAAAATATTTTTCGTCATACACGTTGCAAAATAAGCGACTAGGTATTAGGTATTCGTTTTCAAGGCCCAAAACATAAAATTTCCAAAAAAGGAGCAATAGTATTTTACTCAACTAGTTAATAAGATGAATGATTGTCAACAAGTTGTATAGTCACTGCATGAGCTGCAAGTGAGGGCTATAAGTACATCGAGTTGATTATCAAGAGTGGCTAACTAGTTGGGTACGATATTTTTTTCAACAAATCCACCAAAAAGAGGTTATTATTTATTCGATTAAACAGGTAAACTTCATTCACAAATAGAATTTTAGGTATAATTAAATATTAGAGAAGTGAACTTGGTTGTTTGTGTAAGCATCACCATATGAAATTGCCCTTTTTCATTGTGACATTTTGCAACTTGCATACGTGTAAATGGTGATGTGAATAAATAAACAATAAAAAGTTGAGATGAAGTATGAAGTTAATAAGAATAATCCAGAAACACGAAACAATTTCTAGAAGGATCCGCATCAAGTTGGACAATGGAATTGGAAAGAAAGGTGGCGTTATGAAAGGATCTAATTAGCCAAATTCCTACCTTCTGAATACTGAAAATGACAAGCAGTGTTTTGGAAATATTTCAGTGGACTCCGCTTTATTGGGACACGTGGGTGAAGGACATTTTGTCCCAATAATCCAAAATTGAAAAAAAAAGAGAAGAATAGCAGATTTTATTTTGCAAATTTACTGAAAGTTATATTTTCTTGATGGTTCATTTTATTTGTATCTAAGTACATATATCTATGGTGCTGTGTCAAAATTAATCAGTGAAATTATCTTTGAAATTGTATATCAACTTATGAAGTAGTAAAATATGGGGATTGAAACCTGTTTCCTCATTTTGTACGTCTAACTATGTAAGTTTTTGCAACATTTCCACAAATTGCCCCACTTCTCGTAGTTACATTGGTAGATTACTCAGATCAGGCGTCCCATTAACCGATGCTTTACACTAATTAAGTGGAGATTTTTAACACTATTAATATTAATTTGTTTTGGTGATTGAGTAATTGTCCCAGTTAAGCGGAATCCGCTGTATTCATAACTGAATACGAGATTATCATGTGGTTGAACAATATTAAAACTGGGAAAGGGGAGGAGAATAGAATCCGTTTTCTATCAATCAGAATAAAATTTCCAACAAAGGAGTAATAGAAATTTAATTTTTTAATTTGTATAAATAAATATTGAATTACACAGAAGTGAATGATAATGTAAAACAGTTGGTGAAGTAGTTTGCCCAGTATACTACATAGTCAACACACACCAAATTACATCTCCAGATTAATCAGTTATATATGTAATCACTGTGAACATCAGCAGACCTCATTTTTTGATCAAAAAATTTGGTAGCATCGTTAGGATTCAAAACCAACACAATCAGCCACATCCTTATCACTGCGCCCCACAAACCACCAATTTTTTACTTTTGTTTATATGTGCCATAGTAATTTTAATTCAGTGCTTTCTCTTTGTTTCAGAATCCAAAGGTGGAATGCAACAACAGTATTTCAGAAAGGAACCAGTTAGCATAAGTGCGGCAGTTGGCTCCAACATCACGCTGCAGTGTGAAGTTGAAAACCAGTCGGGCTTTGTTCAGTGGACTAAAGATGGTTATGCTCTGGGTAAGAAAATTTTAATTTTTTTTTTGATTAATTATTTATTAATAAATTTTGATCATTAATGAAGCATTTTTGACAATTTGGTATATATTTTTCGACTATTTTGGAATCAAAAAATCTAATTTTTGAGTTTTGGTGGTGTGGCAACGGGTGGTTGTTGATGTACGAGTGTGTATTACACACTCGTCGACCACCTAGCGGGCCAGTGGAGTAAAATCCACAAACTATGTTTTTGCACTCACAGCTGTATATTTTGTCTGTACAGCTAAACTTGTTTACTGGGCTCGGCCCTCACACACTCTTCAGCGTACACGCAACTAACCGACATTGGTGTTTGTGTGGTGTCGTGTACATATACGTACACACACCCACAGGTGGAATTATATATTTTGGATTGACTGTCTGGTTTTTTTTTTTTTTTTTTTTTTTAATAATTTTAAATGTACATTATGCAGCGACTGGTTCGGAGATACAGAAGGAGAAACTGTTGGATGGTACAAATATATTTATTCAATAAATTGTAACCAACAGTTAGAAGAAACCAGTCGTTAAAACTTCAGTTTCTGCATGTATTAGATTATTGTGTTTTGGAACTAATTATCATCACTATAGTCTGTCTATACACAGAAAAACCACTGTTTTTTTTTTTTAAATTTTGTAACGCGGTTGGAAGTGTACCAGTGGTGAGTTTTAAACTTGAGAAATTTAGGTATTGATCAGAGTCTCTAACCACTAACTTGAGCAGACTTGGCTCAAGTATTTCGAGTTTCTGTGAAGTCTATGAATGTAAAAATACGTTTTTTCCAAGGAGGCGAAGAAAAATAATACCTAATGATTTCTGCGACTGCGTTAATGCTTGAATGCACATATTATATTGTAGCTGAAGTATTTCTATATTAATTATTTTTTTAATGACGCTAGTCTACTGCTTTATAAGACCTCCGTGAAGGATTTCATAGTTGGCAACTCTTGAATTTGATTTAGTTTTGTCTGATGCAGTTGAATAAAACTCCTCCAATTACTGTTTTATTACCTCAGACAGTCGACATTAAGCACACTTATTTTATTTCAACTTCAAGGAATCTTTAGTAATCTTTGAATGCATTTCAGATTCATTTAATGTCATAGAGACAAAATATGCCAGCCTTTGGGCGGCAACTCTTGTCAATGGGTCCAAGCCCCTGTACCTCAAACGAGTATTGTCCCCACAAGGTTATAACTAGATTTTTTCAATTTTACAACTTAAATGTTAACTGGTTCGATTAGAACCTCATGTAGATGTTGGGAGCTCAGGGAATTGAATTGCCAACTCTTACGTTTATCATCTACAGAAGTCAGAACTGCGTACCAAATAGGTTACAGGGCTACATCTTGTAGACAAATAAATTTTGTGTACTCGTCATAAGTTTACCTTAGTGCCACATTCACTTTTTCTACTGTATAAACACCGAATGGCTGTAAACGCTATTAGCGAATACAAAGTGCAGTGTACTTGGCATCTTGACAAAGAGTTGCTACAATTATCATTTAAGAGTCAATATCGAATGTTAAACAGATCTATATTAGATCTTGTAATTATAAATATCTTTGGCTACATGATATGGTCCAAGAGCCCAATAAAAATATCAGAATTCTTATCATCATTCTAATGTCATTCAGTGCTATACGTAATTTTTTCTTTTTGAAATTAACGGCTAAACATTTTCTTGTTGAATTATTTTTGTAACAAGATCAATATTAAATGGACATTTTCAAGCAATTGTCTATTTTAGGAATACATTTTCTACTTTTATCTCGGTGACTAACTGAAGTGGGTGAGAATTTTAACTGGGATTTCTCCCTTTCGCATTTACGTAAAGAAAAATTTATGCCAATTTTGTCGAATGAAGAATCTGAAGCGCCCGATCTGAGTGTTCGCTGTTTATTATCGTAAGTACGTTGGCATCGAACGTCATATGACTCAGTAAATTTTAAATTTCTCGAAATTTTTGTCTGGAACTATAGTTGTCTCTGATTGGTTGACGCTGTCAGTACCTACACATACTGGCTGACTGTCGCCTAAAAACTTACCACCCTAACTAAATCTTGTCTAAAAGATTACCGACTGGCCAACTTTGCGCCTCCTTATTTAATTTATTATCTTTTTTTCTGGTGCTTCAGGTTTTCATCGCATAATTCCTGGATTCCCTCGATATATATTCAACGCGGACGAGCGTCGCGGCATTTTTAATTTGCACATTTACAACGTGAGTCTGGAAGACGACTCGGAATTTCAGTGCCAAGTGGGTCCGGCCATCACACCGGCGATGCATAAACCTATTCGTGCTGGTGCTAATCTCACCGTCGTATGTGAGTACATGTATTTCATCATAGTAGGTACCCATCGTATTTTATACCTTTAGCATTTTTTCCGTCTTGGCGGTTTTTCCTTTTTTTTTCTTTTTTTTTCGTTCTTAAATTGAGAAATCTAAATACAAGATCAAAACAACAAAATTTGTGAATTTTTTCAATGAGTGACGTCTTCCAATTATGTTCAATCAAGTGCATATCATCGATTCTCGCTTCCCTTTAATTTATTCTCTCAAGATTTTTACAATTTTCTCGTCTGCTTCGTTTCATTGGCGCACGATTACTCATTGCTTGTCAAAAATTATTAGTTTGCAAAAAAAAAAAAAGAAAAGACGGTGACCGAGTTGGTATACGGAATATTTCGAAATTCAATTTATACTCGACGTACCTGACTTTTTCCACCTTTTTTTTTTTTTCCCCACTCCACAGACAGTAAGACGAGATTGCGTGATACGAATGTAAAAAAGAAGATACCCCCAACTTATCTTAGCTTTCGGTAAATGAGATGTGTGAAAGGTGTATTCTAAAGCTCATTTGACGAAGAAAAAAGTATAGGATCTGGTAATTTGTGTGCAAATTGCTGTCTCAAGATTTTTCCTGTTTTGTATTCGTTCAAGTGCACGATTGGGTGTTCGTCTTTTCTTGCTCTTTGAGTTTTACAACAGACTATTTTATGCTCGTGTAATCGATTACAAAATGCTACTTCGTCGCCTAAAGTTTAGTATAATTCGTTTAACTAGCTGGATAGTTGGGTGTTAATTACGCTTTAATTGAACGTCTGGATCACAATACTGGAAGTCAGTAAGCTTCCAGAGTACAGGCATGCTGACATACATTGCGATTGGCTATAATGTGAGATTATGCACATGGTCCAATTTTCTGAGCAGTTAAAAGTCAGTTTGTACCTACTGATGTCTTCATTTATTTTGTAAAGGAACGTATTTTTTTTTGTTATGTCAACGATTCATGTGTAAGTTTGGATTTGTTTCAAGGATGGTGACCTGTGACGGTTATCGTAACAGAACAATCAAATACACAAGTTAGTTAAAAAGGTGTATTAGACATAAACTTTATGGAAGAGTAACAGTTATAAACATCAAGAATTAAAAGAATAGGTAAGATTGTAACAAGGTAATCAAAAGTATAAAGAGAATTAAGTAGACTGAATTAGAATGTTTTAGAATTAATTAAATAGTACAAAACATGAGATTATATAGTAAGTAAAAAGAGGAAGGTTCAGGCGAATTTACAGAGTGTTGGAGAAGGGTTTTGATCTTATTGGTTAATAGAAATATATGTACATTAAGTATGACCAATGGTCTCGTAAGAATATGACATAAAGTGGGTGTTCACAAATGAATTAGTAGAAATTAGTATATATGCAAGATTGCAGAAATAGTATAAACAAAAGATGAGTTCATTGTTTATGAGTAAACACAGTAACTGTTTATGTAGGAAATGATGTCATCAGACAAGTCTTGACTTGAAGAAATGACGTGAGAGTTAATGAATGAGAAATAATAGAAAAATAGAGAGAAAGTAATGATGATGATGGTAATTAATAATACGAAAATATTTCATATTATGAACGATACGAAAATATCGTTACATGACCTTTTTTTAACTTCTTCGAAAAAGTATTTTTACTCTAACTTATACAGTTATTGTAGTAGTAGGAGTTTATGTGTTCGTTTAACGTCACAAGGACAATAAAAATATATCGTTGTCACACACCTAGCTCGCGTCTCTCGTGCAACAACAACTGAGAAGCGTCGCCTCAGCCCAGTGTCTTACAGTCGTGGCCAATTCTCTGCGCACTAGCAATGCGCAGGGAACTCGTGAGCGGAGCCACGACAATTATATCTATCTATTTTCATCATTTTCTCTGATTATCTCCATTTATTATTGCTGAAGTGGTCTACCAATCACCAGAACCTTCTATCTGTGAGTTAGGTTATTGTGACCCTACTTTTGGCTTGCGCCAATTTCTTATCTTGCATTGGATTTGTCAAAATTCCGGTTGATAGAATTATCTCCATACCATCAATAGGTACATTTCTACTTTCCATTAAACTGTCTTGAGAAGTGGAGAAAATAAGATAATGCATCTGCTGTTAATTTTCGCTATCAGCTAGCTAAAGTAAAGCTTGGTGAAGCTTTTCTGTCGTGGAAGATAGGATACCTCACTTCTTATTTAGGTTGTCGCTTATTCGACTCGCTGATAAAGGACTCAGCCGCGTGTTAGACTCAGAATCGCTTGGGATGTATTGGTCATATCAGAATCCATAGAAAAAAGTTAGATTATTGGACTCGACCATTTCGTTTCATGAAATCAAATTTCTGTTAGGTATGAATTTTCTATCGCAATTCCTAACCTCCCCTATCTCTATCTTTTATCTTGCATTATGGAGTCTTACTGTGTCTGTCGCTTTAAATTGTAATGAATTAATTTTGAAATAAGAGAAGTTGTTCTCAATGAGTATGAATTATTCGCATCACAACTTGTTGAATAGATGAAAAAACAGACCACAAACTCGAATTTTTACTTTTAAACTTAATTTTTTCAAATCATTTTCTTAATTCTTCACCTAATGTAATCCGATTCTTCGATTCTTGTTTTACATAATGTGCATACAAACGTTAATGAATTTTCATTCAAATTTAAGTGCTTCAACTTTTCATTTTTTCCTTTTTAATCACATTTCTATAGGTATTTAACTCGGTACAGGTCGCAATATTTATCCGATAATCATGAAATTCAGTACATTTATTACGATTTAGACAAGTATGAACCTTATTGTTTTTAGTTTAAAACGATCGGATGGTAGGCCCGCTCTATCCTAATATGTTGCATTTTTGAAGCTTTAGTGGTTCTAAAATGCGTAATTTTTACGCAACCGAAACGAAATTTGATGCAGACGTTAAATTTAATATTATATTCAAACATTCTGTAGAATTTTATTGCAATCAGCTTAACGCTTCATACGTGGAAATGATATCAAAAAAATCTTAAAGTATAACTCAGAAAAGAAGATAAATTCCAGATGAACCAAAGAACCTGACTCAAAAAGCAGGTTTACTGTTATTTTATTTGCTGACCAATTATGTAATAATTTCCGTTTTTTATAATTTACAATACAATTCATTATGAATTTTCTCGACACTTCAGTTTAGGCCCACTTACTATAATTTTTAACCACCATTCTGCCAAATACTGTTGATAGTTTAATTTTTTTTTATTCATTGGTTTTTTTGTTTAAGAAAACTTACATTTTTTCCCGTGGCTTTCTGCGCTGGAGTTTTCAGACTCTCGGTTATCGACTCCAAGCTGGACAGTAGTGGTTAGAGGAATATAGGATTGTTTGTGGTTACCTGGTTCTTCTTTTGTGGTGATGTGCCCACCTCTGATGGCATACCACGAATCATTCTTAATTAATGAATTTCATAAAGTAACTCAGGCTGTCTGTTTCTCGATAAAAATTAGGTTTTTATTTTATTTTTAAACTAAACAAATGTTTTTCCAAATTGATAAAATTCAAGATTTTATCATCAGATGCAATCCTTTCAAAATTTTGAGACTTTCAGAAGACGATCTGCTATTATTATTGTAAATCTTGAACGATGCTGTTCTTCAATCGAATGACTCTATTAAGTTTCCTGGAATCATGAACGATTGAAGTCTGACCCTCGTGTCTCCTTTCCAGAGGTATTGCTCCGAGAATTTTCTAATTGGCTTTTTTATTTCTCGCATTTTTATCCTATTCGTTGAAAATTATCAGCCCTTCAGCCACCAAAACGAATTCCTAAAGTATCTTTTTTTGTTTTTGATGTTGACTATACTCTTCGAATTTTTCTAAGCGAAAATATCCCCTCTTTTTCTTCAGCTCTGCAAAAATAAAGGGTAAAAAAATGCTAGCTGAAGAATTCCGTTTTTCTTTGTTATAACGTGGCTTAAATTTGTTTTAATTACAAAGATAACACTTCCTTGCGATGAAAATGACCCGCTTTCCAAATTTAAACATTCCATTTTTCGATTAAAATACGATGGTTGGAGCAAAAACAGAGCAGAGATGAGACAAGAGAAAAAAGCCTTTTGGCTAAATTAAAGATGAAGCAGAAAGCAAAAAAAAAAAAAAAAAAAAAAACAAAAGGGGAAAAGAAGCAAAATAAAAAACTCAAAATGTACCATTTTCTTTTTTCACATTTTTCCAACCACCCTTGGGGGGGCCAGTGCATTAAATGTTGGAAAAAAATAAGTCGTGAGCGCTCTCTCTCTTTCTTTCTCTTTCTCTCTCTCTCCTCTCTCTCTCCTCTCTCTCTTTTTCTTTCTTTCTTTCTTTCTCTTTCTTGTTTAAACGTCCTGCAAAACATCTTACTTTTAAGAAGCGATTATAAACCAACTGTTTTCGAGTGCTGGATTTTTGAATTTTTCCTGTCTCCAAATAAAACCAGGAGTGAATCTGAGCAGTGCTTGAAGAAACATAAAAGAAAAAACAATTAATTGGTTGTTTTTTTCATTCTATTTCCTTCTCATTGATGGTAAAGGGTCTGAAAATCGTTTTTTATTTATAATTTTTTCCCTCTTCGACTTTTTTATTTTTCTGAAAAATTTAAAACCATAGTTTTTTTTTTTGGCAGGAAAGTAGAAATTTTTATTTGAATTTGTGTGAGTGCAATAAACGTTTCAAGTGATGAATTTAGCATTCAGCTGGATATTTTGTTCTCTTGACATGAGCAGGGCCGTAACCAGCCTCTTATGTCAGACGGGACGAATGAAATTCTATTGGTGGCAAAGGTCTTCTTGGTTAAAATGCAGGTCCTCTTTGGCGTATGAAGTGATGTGCGTTAGATTTTTAAATTTTTAATAGTCAGGGCAATGCCCCAATTTGACTTTACTAGTTAGGGCTTGGACATACGGTTTGCAGATCTTATAAATCTGGATTCAACTTTCGGCTCCTTAAGATACGAGGAAGCACACTCGCAGCACAACACAAAAAATATGGGCCCACATATCCGATTTCAACACCATTGACTTTCGTGTTTTTTATTATAATTGCAACAAAAATCAGTTTTTTCGCTGCTAGACCTGCTTTTAACCCAAATTTTCTTGTTTACCATCAGTCAAAATCTTATTAAATGACTTGATTGTTGACATGTGTTTGGAACTGAGACGTGGGTACGATATTCGATCTGTCGTTTGAATGGCGAAAATTTTTTGAAAAAAGCTTCTGTTCCTTCTTCGTATCAATTTGTCTCCTTTACACTAACGTCGCAAATTCAGTTCCTATGATTTAAAAGTTTTTTTCTTCTTTTTTTTTCTTTTTTTTCTTCTCTTTCCGTATCCTTTCTAAAACCGGAGGAAGTTTTCATCCGAAAATGTAACTTTTACTCGTCATTTTCTTGACGTATACCCTAAGAAACGTACATGTATATAGGTATATAGTAGTAGTCTACAATTCTACATAATAACATAACATACGTATAGGTACTTTAGATCATGTTACAAATTACTAGTACTATCCAAACTGTCTGTTTATTGAAATTTTCGCTTGTATCATTCCATTACGACGAGACAATAAAACTTCTTTCTTCTAATTCTTCGAGTAAAGTAGCAGAAAAATACCGAAAACTTGGCTCGTCCCGACTTTGCAACGTGTATCGCGTTTCGCATAATGCAAAGGTTACTCGTTTACCTTTTTTTTCCCTCTTCCTTTCACTCCTTTGTTTTTTCAGCTAAAGTGCTCATCCTCTTTCCCTTATCTTTAAATAAAGAAATTTAAAATATCGGATGTCGCCGATTCCTCGTATAAAATGGTGTTCGTTGCCGTAAACGACGTGATAATACATAAAATATGAAAATTTTCCCCGCACACTTATACAAACACCATTTGAGTGAGTTATCGATGTAGTCTTTCGTTAATTTATTTTTTTAGTAGGTTTTCGCAAGAAAATGTGTGCTGCTTCTAAATTTTCTACGAGACAATTAGGACTGGTGTCCGGATACTATATCGTTCTTCGGTTTTAGTCGGATGACATCCATCGGTATCTAAAAGTCAGATAGTTTTATCATTATTTATTTAGGTACCTATAGTTATGTTGTGTGGTCAAACTCATGCAGTATTTGGGAAAGCTACGGTCCATTATTGGATGATACAATTATTGTTCAGTTCGAAGAGCACACGTGATAATAATGATGAGTAGAATTAGTCTTGTCGAAGTCCAGATCATCAAGATTGTGAATACAAAATCAAGATCGACTCCTAGACTGAGGAAGCAAAGTCAAGATCACAACCCTTTGAGTGAAAATCAATAAAACCAAAAATCAGCTAATTCTATGGGTTCAATGAATGAAAACAATGTTTTAATGTCGTTGAAAGTATAACTAAAAGTATTTTTGAGGGTCAACCCCAAATTTCTTGTTGGTTTCCTGAGAAAACACTCCATGTCCGGTATAAATATAAGTTGTGAAGTTTCATTCTTTTCATCAAATAAATACTGATCTGTTTATCTATAACTATCTCTCTCTCGCTCTCTCTCTCTCTCTTTACCTATCTATCTATCCGTATTAATAAAATGGTTGGGTAAAGACCTGTTCACGTTTCACTGGAGAACTACCCGACGGATTTTAATTAATCTTACGTGAAATTAATCATCATGTTCAGAGAAATGTCAGCGAAAAAACTATTTTAAAATTAGTTTATTAGTTTCTGAATTGTCTACAAAAAACTGTTCGTCAAGGTCAAGTTACAATTTTAATTATCTAGATTCAATAATTTATGTAAAAAACGTACTGTTTCATTTTCAACAAAACTTCTCTTCTCCTCTCCTCTCCTCTTTCGTTCAGTAATTCCTTATCAGCTATTGAAGGTATAAAATTGGTGTTGGTATTTTTGGAAAGACGAAAACATCTTCTAAACTTTTCTCCCAATTATAATTTTACATAATCCCTGGGTATTTCAAAATGAATGAACAAAAAAAAAATCTAATTAATTGAAAGTGTGTGGTTTTTGGAAATGTTCATTATGTCAAATTACTTCAAAAATTAATAATGGTAGTAAAAAGTTTTCAGAAATGACCCCACTTATTCTATAACGAGAAATTCATTTGCTGTCGTTAAATTTTATTCAAAACAAGCTGATTAACGAGTTAATGGAGAATGAAAGTAGAAGAACGAAACAGCCAAACTCTCAAGTCTGTCTAATGTCAAAAATTTCAACAAAAACTTCTTTACTCTCAATTATACAGTAAAATAGATTCACTCAAAAATAAAGCCCATTAGTTTTCTTACAAGTTAAGTTTTACACATATTTTTAATACGCGCAATCGTTTTTGAGCAGAAAGCTCTTGAACCTGGTACAGGGTGGGTGAAGCCACGGTCAACACTTCGTAATGATGTGAGTTCAGGTTGTAGTGGGTAGAAGCTTATAATTAGTGTGGTTTAAGGTCCAAGGGACCATATAAAGTTGGTTGGAGTCACACGCCTGCTCACACAGCCTCGCAACTCACAACTGGCGTTGCCTCAACACCAATGTCTCCTCTTCCTAGAGGGAGTACTCCGGCGCATCGCCTGTGCGCGGGAGACCCGTGGGCGGAGCCACGACACTGGGGGCGGTGTGCGAGGGTAGTCTTCGGAGACTACCTTCTGAAGATCGACCTGAAATCTAAGAAAGATTTGACATGACAAGTACAAACAAAGTTCTTTATTTAATATAAAAATAAAAAAGTACAAACTGTAGGAGATAAAAATATATAACAGAATCCATTAGTCTTCTGAGCAACTGCCGGACGTTTTGTAGAAAAGGAAGACACATGTTATGTTTGGCCATAGATAACGGATTCTGTAAGGAAGAGTGGGAAGTTAGCAAGTTGCAAAACATTGTCAATGTCTTAGAAAGAGTGCATGCGCTGTCACCAATTGCCCGTGATCCTTCATGAGGTACTTGACAACAAGAGTGGGTGCCAAAAAATCAAAAGTATACCGTTTTTAGGAGCATAGTATTCAATTATGGCGCGCCCTAAAGACAGTAAAAATAAGGTTTTTTGAACCTTTCCTACATATGTCATGTCCAGGTATATCTTAGAAAGGAGAAGGAAAATTATTTCTAATTTTGAGTAACCTTCGATTTTAGCTCTAGCGGAGCCAAAAATTTCAGTGGTCGAGATGATTCTTTTTTACTAGAGAATTCAATTTTCGCGTGTCTGATGTTTCCATCATGCGATTTCTCGAGACCAGTGATTCTAGCGAGTTTGTATACGCCAGGTTTAGATGTGTAATCTAAAACATGAACTATGTCATTGACCTGCGGTTGATATGAAACCGAACGATATGCATTGGGTAAGGCAGACGGGGGTCTGTCTCGAAGATAAAGTAAATACTCTCTCTTCCAAGATAGCCAAAGTTTGTTAAGGTAATCTTGATCCAATTTCCACATATCTAAGATCTGTTTAGCCGTAGGAGTTGATTCCAGTAAAGTCAGATCGTCAGGTAAACTTAGTGTTCCTAAGTTCGCATGTTGAAAATGCGCTGGCGTCAACGTATGTTGACCTTTATCATCGGAAGATGGGCAAAGAGGTCTGGAGTTGACCATAGTTTGAATGTCCTTCAAACTAGCCTGAAAAGTATGGATGTATATGGAGTTGTGTCCATGAACTCGGTAAAACACTTGTTTTATAATGCCGATAATACGTTCATAAACTCCACCATACCACGGGGCTTTTGCCGGGATGAAATGCCATTCGATACCTTTCGTATCGAGACTGTCCTTTATTTCTGAGGTTTCAGAAAAAGTTGTCCAGTAATTCGGTAGGTATACCGAAAGCAGCTGAAATTGTGCCGCATTATCTGACAGAATTGCTTTGGGTGTTCCTTTATCAGCAAAAAATGTCAGAAATGCTGTCCAAATTTCTGTCGTCGTTAAAGACGAAATCGAAATTAGATAAACAGCCCTTGTTGATAGACAAGTGAAAATAAGAACCCATTTTTTATAAATGGTAGACGTTGGTGTCGCCAACTGATTTTTCCTTTTTGGTAAGTATTTGTCGAATACAGGAAAAGGTCCAAAAATATCTACACCCGTATAAGAAAATGGGTGGGTATATGGAATAAGTCTAAAATCTGGCAAGGACGAGTGAGTCGGTTGCTTAAAAGGTTTATTCTCAGATTTTTTGCATAAAATGCAAGACTTTTTGAGTATTTGTGGAAGGACTTTCAAGGCCTTCGGCACAAAATAATGCCGACGGAAATCCGCAAGTGTGAACTTGCTACCCGTGTGCACATTGGTAAGATGTGTATGCATTAGAATAAGTTCAGTCAGGTAAGACTTAGGATGCAATAATATGGGCGAAAGCATATCTTTTGCATAAGGTATTTCTGGAAGGTAATTTCTAGTACGCAAAATTCCAGAGGGATCCATACAAATATGAAATTTTCCATAGGAAACATATTTTGGAGGATTTTGCTTCAAAAGAATGTCAAATATTTTGGGGAAATATTTCTTTTGGTCGGCATATATGAAGCAAAGCATTACAAAATGAAAGTTAAATTTCATTATTGCGTATGGACTTAACAAACGTTTCCGTCTGATCCTTCGATTGTTAAATCGACGAACTGCTTTCAGACATTGGTAAAATGTCCTAACAAGTTTTTTCAAAGAATTGAATCTTTCGATGTTAATTTCAAATGGTGTATTTGAAGGAGGATGAATAAAGCTCGTAAAGGAATTACGATATTTATCGGGATCCATATTGCTTTTTGACAAGTCAATGGGTTGTGAAGATTGGACTATCTCTGTTTCCTCTTCCTGTACAGGATTGGGTTGAGAGTTAGGCAATTGAACTTCACATTCAGAGTTATCTGAATTAAGGAAGAATTGAGGGATAAGTCTCTTTCGAGATTTTTCAATCCTTCTTCGTCTGGCTGGACGACAATTATCAAAGGTATCATCTGCTTTCACAGATATTGAGGATGATAATTTTGGTGAAATACTCAAGGATTGCCTTAAGGTATTAAATACTGGTTTAGAAATTTCTTCCTCAGTATGTTCTGGCAGAGACTCTATGACATGTAAATCAGTTTCTGGCCAGAAGGATGAATCTTGGTGGAGCCAAGACGGACCAGTCCACCAAAGTGACTGCATGAGATTGTCTACAGTAGATCCTCTGGATCCAATATCTGCAGGATTTTCTATGGATGGTACATAGCGATAGTCAACAGATGGAATGGATTTTATTTCATTAACTCTGTTTGCTACGAATTGAGGTAAAATTTTACGCTCAAGTAACCATGTCAAGACACATTTACTGTCAGACCATAGAAAGGTACATGAATTTTGTAGATTCATCGGTTTACGTGTTGCACGTAGACCTCTAGCACCGATTAAGGCGGCTATAAGTTCCAGTTTTGGAATAGTTATGGGTCTCATGGGAGTGACACGAGATTTACCCATAAGGAAACGTACAGAATAAGAATTTGAGTCCTTATTGTAAAAACGTACGTAAATTACCATTGAAAATGCAACGTTAGATGCATCGGTAAACGCATGTAGTTGGCATGCATCAGGATTATAAGTCCCAATATACAATTGTCTGGGAAGACAATACCTAGTAGAATCCATAAGGTCATTAAGGATATCAGTGGCTACAGGTTGTAGTTTCTCTGGGATTGGCTGATCCCATTTCAATTCTTCAGACCAAAGTATTTTAATAAATGATCTGGAGGGTATGAAAGCTGGTGCGAACCAACCGAGAGGGTCATAAAATGAAGACATGACCTTCAAGAAAGATCGTTTTGTCCAACAGGCAGTTAGAGCTTGAGGTGTTGGAATATACATAACATCGTTATCCATATCCCAAACGAGTCCTAAAACCTTTACAAGAGGCTTATCCAATGCAAATTTAGGATCAAATTCTTTTCGCATAGGTATACAATTCGTTCCCCATAATGCGAGTTGCATTGAAATATCGTTGAACAGTTTATTCGATCTATAATATAGATCCTTTACCGCTTGAAAAGTAGGTAAAGATGTTGCCAAATTGTCAACATAAAACTGTTGCAAGAATTTATCATGGAATTCCTTATCAACGAGTTGAAAGTGATTTAGCAAAACCGCTGCTAAAAGAAATGGTGCCGTAATTATTCCAAACGGAACACGACAAAACCGAAATACTAATAGATTGGTCAAATCCATAGGTTTAGTAGGGTCTTTTATCCAGAAAAAACGAGTGACATCTCTGTCAGCTGGATGTAGGCCTATCTGGTGAAAGGCTTTTTTAATATCTGCTACTATTCCGTAAGGGTCTTTACGAAAGCCTAGTAGAATCGATATTAAATCTGCTAAGATTATTTTCCCTTTGAACATACAATCATTGAGAGAATGATTCGATTTTTTGGTTTTGGCAGAACCATCGAAAACTACGCGAAGTGGAGTACTTTTTGTAGGATCATATATACCTTTGTGGGGTAAGTAGTGCACTAGCTCAGCTGGAGTATCATGATCTATAGGTTCGATCATTTCCAAGTCTACCAAAGAGTGAAAATACTGGTCGTATAAATGAAAGAATTGGAGATTCTGTATCATTTTTGGTAGTTGCTGTGCTAGGCGACGATAAGCTAGACGATAATTGTCTAAAAGTGGCGGAGGATTGAACCTATATAGCCATCGTATTTGATAACGATTATTTACAAGAGTAATATCCTTGTAAAACAGTCGAAGCGCTTCAGCTTCCGCTTCCGCTTCAACTAAATTAGTTGTTTCAATACCTAGGGTATCTAACTTCCAAAAATTTTCTACACTTTGTGGAGTGGTAAAAAAGATAGAAGTAAAAGCGTCACTTTCCACCAGAGGGTCGATAGAGCCTCCTAACATATGTCCAAAATCAGTACTGATTAATGTTAGAGTAGGGGAGAGTTGTCTGACGTTTCTCACGAAGGACCACATAAAATCATTACCGATAAGCAAATGTATCGTGTGTTCACGGTCAATAACGGAGAATTCAATATGTGAATATTGAGGAAAAAGAATTTTGAATTCCTTAAAATCTGGTTGAGATAAATTTCGTGCTATGTAGGGCACGGTGTTTGCCAAAATAGGAACTTTCATTCCATCAGGTTTTTGAATCTGAAATTGGACTTTAAACGATCGAAAGGTATTCGATGTTGAGTTTGCAGCACCTTTAAAATGCAAAGTCTGATAGTCATCAGACATATTTTCCTTAAGATAAGTATTTGCATACTCCTGGTATATGTAAGTTTCCTTACTACCAGAATCAAAAAATCCATTAATTTTAATAGAATCGGAAAATTCGGATACGTGAACATACGATTGAAACGTAAGAAAATGAGCAGAAGTATCATTATTGTTAAAAAATGAAAAAGACTCACTCAGTATGGGCAATCCGTACTGCTGTTTGGCCTCTTCTTCTTCTACTCCTGATACTTTCGGTATCAGCGATGGATTGTTAGATCCATTTTCCAGCTGTGGAAATAAAGAAAGATCATTATTTATAGAATTATCATTTTCTATAAACGATTTATGTTGCTGAAACATACTTTTTTCTGGCAAGTACACCTTGTACTCTTCCAGAACTTCCTGCCATGCGTCGCATTTACCCCGAGTGATCGGATACGGTGCATTAGGGCATAGGTTGGGATGATGTCCTCGTCCCAAACACTCGAACCATCTGCAGTGTTGTGGTGGCAGCACTCTGCAGACGTCTTCATTCTCGTTATGCTTGTTAGAGCATCGAACGCAGAGGTTTCTGCGTTGGTAAAACTGTTTACGTTCTTCCAACGTATTGACTGAGCAGCACAGGAAACTGTGGTGCTGGCGATCGCAAAAAATACAATTACCTTTTGCGGTAACCTTCAGCACGCTGATGGGGATTAATTTACCTTTCGGTAATCTCAGGTAAACTGAGCCATCGGCACCTGTAACAACGGAAGAATTTGTTGTTGAGGATTTTGAAAACGATGTGTTAGCATCTGTAGATTTGAAACGTTTATTAGACGAGTTTGAATTAGAAGGATTAGATTTATCTTTTCCTCTCCTTTTGCCAGTATTTGTAATGGCAAAATTACGTCTGCCTTTAGGCTGATTATTCCTATTTTTATTAGATGTATTGGTATTTCTATCAATATTAGGCTTATTAGAATTAGATGTTGAGTCTAGTTTTTTAGGCACGGAAGTACTAAGGTCATTAGTAAGTTCTCGAATTTTAATAAATTCACGAATTGCCTCAAACAAATGTTTGACATGCCTTTCGCCTGATCTAATATTATTTTGATAGGATCTGGGAGGAAATTTTTTAACTATTATATTAAAAAGTTGTTCCTCGTCTACAGTTTTGCAGACCATACGATAGCGATCTATCATAACAGACACTGAATCAAGTCCATCTAAAATAGATGTAAATTCATTGGTTGTTGTAGGAAAAGCTGTAAGTTGTTCCCACAATGCAGCACGAATTTTAGATTCGTCACCATATCTACTATGGAGAAATTTCAAACGTTGAACGTAACCAACGTCATCGGGAGAAAAATGATTAATTTTTTCAGAGAGAAATTTTGGTAGTGCACCCTGGAGTAAATTTATTTTTTGAGGTATCGCAATGTCGTTGCGTTTATTTACATAATTATTAAAGCCATTAATAAATCCAGGATATCCCAAAATTTCTCCGTTCCATCTTTCCAGATAGAATTTAGGGGGTTTAAGGTTGGTGAAACCTTTCTCTAACGGATTTTCCGTTTGAGATTCCCAACATTTTGGAATATAGCCAAAAGATTGTTTTTGATAATCAGAAGTGTTAATTTCTGTGGAAGGAAGAATTGGTTCAGATAGTCCCAATAGTAGATTGGATTGCGTATTATTATTAATAACAGGCACAGGTGTGAACGAATGTTCTGAGGAATTAAGAGGTAACTCACCTCTGAGTGTTTTAGAAGGGGTTGGGGCCTCAACATCCTCAGAATGTCCGTTCGACATCTGTTCGAAAGTACGTTTTTTAGAATTACTTCTTTCGATTTGCGGTTGTCTCAGCTTGGCAGGCTGATCCGCACCTTCCTGCTCCAGGTAGTCGTCATCTTTCGGATGGCTTGAGTGACCATCTGAAGTTTCTGAAGTTTCCTTCAGATACAATCTTTCAAATTGTAAAATGTTCATTTGAAACTCGTCGTTGATCGATGTTTCCACATCCTTTAGGGATTTCTCCCAATGCCGATACGAGTTGAGGATTTGTACAATTCTTCCCGATTTTGTACAAGGGATTTAGCTAATTCCTTAGCCCGTGTTTCTCGTCGAAGTTTCTCTTCGGCTTCCTTCTTCCTCATATTTTCAAATTCTTGTTGAAACGAAGTCGAAGGGGGTGGATTCGGCGTAGGTTCCAAGGTGCCAGGCGCATACTTTTTGAGTATTCTGGCCCTTTTTACCAAGAGATCTCTCTTGCAGTTGCGGGAAGCAACCAAAATTTTTCTGTCCAGACCTTTCGGCGGGACCTCCAAGTCTTGGAGACAAGAATCGATTGCTTCGATTTCCGACAAAATTTTGTCGTAATTTTCGCCTTGGACATAAGGTGTCTCTAACAGCTGGTCAAGTTGTTGCGCGTACGACTGGCAGTCGTCTACAATTGCCATAAATTCGTAGGCGTCATCAGATATGTCTGATTCCGAAGATGAAGACATAAATGATATCGTCTTACGAGGAGCTGGTTTTTCGACGATAGCTTCGGCTCTCTTTCGCTGCTCTCTTCAGCAGCTTTTTTCTGTTTGGCTTCGTTAGCCAATCGAAGCTTTTCGGCTTCTTTCTCTAGTCGAATTTTATCTTCGGCTAGAGCTTTTCGGAGTTTCTCGACTTCTTCAGCCTTTCGGGCTTTGTCGAGATCCAAGACCTTTCGGGCCTTCTCCTGGTCAGCAGCCTTTCGGGCTTTTTCCGAGTCCGCAGCCTTTTTTGCTTTGTCAGCATCAGCTGCTTTTTTGGCCTCTTTGGCTTTTTCAGCCTCTTTTTTCTTGGCCAAATTCTTACGAATTTTTTGTTCATGTTCCTTGAACATGCGCAACTGTTCATCGTCAGCTGCCTTCTCTTTAGCTTGTTCAGCTAATTGAGCAGCTTCTTGTTGTTGTTGTTGGATCTCACGATCCACTTCCTCATGCCATGGGACATTATTGGGATCGAGGAGGGAATCCTCTTCACGAGCGTCAGCTGGTGATTGTTGTTGTTGTTGCTGATTTTTGTCAGCCATTTCGCTTCTGTTGACAGACAGATATACAAAAAAAAATTTGTATAGAAATGCAAAATTACGTTTGGAAAACGCTAAAGTATATGTGTAATAGGAAATAATATGCGTTAACATAGTAACCTAATTACGAATACGTGTCAATAACACGAACTTCAACACACTAGAGTTGTACGAACATAAAATGTACGTAAAAAATATACGTAAGTACGTACGCAATACGGTTCAGGCAGAAAAATATTTTTTATACCTGTATACGGAATTTAAAATTGCGTAATCTACCATGTATTTTAGGGTTATATCTGTGAGGATATAAATATTTTTAAAATATTTCTAAGTGTTTACGATCGATAAAAAATCGGGCGTGACCTTAGGACAAAATTATGATTTTTATATATGAATAGGCAATTCATAAAATTTTTCAAAGTTTTTCGAACTTGAAAAAAAATTGGGCGTGACCCTGGGGCATTATTCCGATTTTTATACATGAATGGTCAATTCAAAAAAAAATTTTTAAGTTTTTCAAACCTAAAAAAAATCGGGCGTGACCCTAGGACGAGAATCCAATTTAATAACATGAATGGGAAATTCAACGAATATATTCTAAGTGTTAGGGGCCCAAAAAAAAATCGGGCGTGACCCTAGGCGATAAAAGGTTTTTTAATCGCGACACTTAAAAATGCAAAATTAATTTAAATAAAATTTACGAAATATATGAGAGTAACCTCATGTTTTTCATTGGTCAAATGAATACGTAAATAAATAAATTAAATGCAAATAAATGATTTCTCATTCAAAAAATATATAGGATTTTTCGAATCCAAAAAGACCTAATTTTGAATTTTTCGTAATTGTGAGATTACGTTTCGCGTAATAATTTTACGAGAAAATATACGATAATTACTTGGAAAGTAAAAAAAGGCACATTCTATATAATATTGAAATATTATAATCCATTAGGACTTACCAATTTTCGTTGATAATGGATGGATTGGCGTGTGGATTATTGATTCTGGCCACTACACCTGTCGTATTTTGAGGATACGGAAAAGATACGCAAATAATCGCGAGATAAATCTTTTTGGCGAAAAGATGAAATTTCGACGTAATGTTAATTACGGAAAGACGCACAAAATTAATTTTCGAGAAAAGATTTCGAAAAAAAAGTTTTTTCAATATGTCGTATTGAACACTTAATAGATCGCGGCGTGGGAACGCACAAAGTTTACGTAAAAGACGCAAAATCGAAAAAATCACGTAATAATTCTCGCGAATTATAATAAAGCGTACGAAAATACACAAATTTACGTGAAAATTAATTAAAAAACGCATTAATTAATGTGCAAAATTAATAAAGACTTATTAAGGGATGAGCGGTCACGTCCTTGCAGCATCGATAATCGGTTAATTGGATTAGGCGGCAAGTGGATGTGATCAGAATTTGCATTCTGCGCATGCGTGAGCATACGATGACGATGTTCGGTTGATGCCTACATCGTACAACGCGCGTACGTAATTGTAGGGTTGCGTATATTTACACGTAATTTGTAAATGTGTGAGTATATTTTTGCAAGTTACGACAATGTTGGCCGTTTTCGTCCTTGAATACGTCGATGTGATGCATTGACAGTGTATTTTATCTATTTTCGGACGAATTTTTGCTTTTTATAAATCACGTTTTTTAATCGTGCGGGTGCGAGAGAGAAGGAAATAATTATATTTGTCGATATAAATTCTCGTAGGCGCAATATTTTTCGTAAGAAAAAACGATTAAAGTGTTTATAGATGGTTGAGATCTAGTAAATTAATTATTGTCTTAACATTTTTCGATGCTAATTACGGACATAAAATTAATTTTTTCGCAGACATTTTTTCAAGGACTTTATTCCTATGTCCGAATGCGTAAGAAAATACGTAATATGGTCAATATTATTGCTAGGGGCGGCGGAAAAATTATTTTAATAATTTTTTCGCCTGTATTTTCGTGTGTAAGACGAAAAAAATTATAAAAGAGAATGTTTAGTTCTGTTTTTTACTGGGGGCGGCGAAAAATACGTTCGCCGCATAATTTTTTATAGTATTGGAGATACCATGTATTGTATTATGTCATTTATTTTTCGAATAAATATTCCTTTCTGTGTTTAGCAGAAATAAAATACGAAGTATTTACGGTCAGTAAATAGGCTAACTTATTCAGTTATAGTTGAGAATAATAAGAAATTATTCAGGAAAAAATACAAGTATTTTTTAGTTGAGAGTTATGCTTTGTGGAAGCGATTTTTATAGACGAATTTATTCAATCTGCAAAGAATTATTCATTCTTTTTTGCCACATACCTAATTGCTCCTGCTACCATGTAGTGGGTAGAAGCTTATAATTAGTGTGGTTTAAGGTCCAAGGGACCATATAAAGTTGGTTGGAGTCACACGCCTGCTCACACAGCCTCGCAACTCACAACTGGCGTTGCCTCAACACCAATGTCTCCTCTTCCTAGAGGGAGTACTCCGGCGCATCGCCTGTGCGCGGGAGACCCGTGGGCGGAGCCACGACACAGGTACCAGTTCTAATTGTTATTTATGGCGTTCCCCTTTGCCATATTTCAATACGTAAATGAATTCTTCGAACTATAAATAGCCCAGGCAAATAACTGACAGCAAAAATAGTGTCGAGGCGGAAAAAAATTCCTACCTAAGATTTGTTTGTGGAATGTGATCGTCATGGTGACCTGAAAATACCCTGAAAATTCATTTCCGCCAACTCTCCTGCCTCAGGCTGAGAGTGCCAGAACATCTCCCGCCTTTATTTATTTGAATTTTTCTCAAAAAGTATGGCATTTTTGACTAAAATGAGTAGTGATTTTCGGATTCCGTTTAGAATTTTCTTCAAAAAGAGTACCCACATCAACCACTTTAGGTGCACATTAAGAGATAGCACCTCCTCATACAGTGCCCAAAATGTATCGAAATGGTTCATATATAATAACATTATTTCACAGGAAGTTTTATGTAGAAACATTTTTTACTCAGGTAGTTTCATCGTAATTATGATAGTTTTTAAGGTAATTGCCAAAAGAGTGAACGAGAATGAAAAAAAATCCTTGAAATTTTATTTTCAAAACCCCTCCATGAAGTGATCAAATTGGTTCATATGGGTACATATTTTGAAGGAAATTTCATTAGGAATTCAAGAATCACTGTTCGCTTTAGCCAAAAATTCCATACTTTTTAAGCAAAATTTAAATAAATAAAGGTGAGGGGACGTACTGGACCCCTCAGCCAGCAAGAGGGTTGTGGGATATGAACTTTAAGGCTATGTTCAGGTGACTATAACGATCACATCGCAGAGGAAAAATCTTAGATCGGCATTTTTTCCATCTCGAACAACTCGGTGGCCTAGGCTATAAATGTTATTTAAATTTTCATGTTTTGTGTGAACCTATTTTCTAATGAAACTTTGCTACGCTAGAGTTTTTTTGTTACTTTTTTTTTGTTTCACCTCTTACTCTAAATAAAACTCGCACGATATGTTTGCATTTAAAAGGAACATCTGTATTTAAATGTCTTCAATACGAAATGGGGTAGTATTACGTTTACAGTATGGTGGAAAAATACGAAGTTTATATAAGAAGGGAAAGGGTGAAATGAAATGAAGAATAATAACTAAAAGCCTAAAAGAAAGAAGAGGAAAAAAAGAGAAAAAGGAGAAGATCGTATTTATTTAGGTGGTTTTTGGTGGTTTTGAGTCGAAAAACGGGGTTGCGAGTTTATTTTCGAAATTTAAATTTTACATGTAATTTTCATCTGCTTCGTTTTCGTCCTTTTTTTTTGCTTCACTTTTTTATTTTTCTTTGTTTTATCAAAGTACAATATTGTTTTTATCCATTTTCGTGACATGCCTAATTTGAATTTTAATCGTACCAAGAAGATAATTCGTTTTGGTATTTAAGTTGTCCGCATAAAAACGAGTTTTCAACGATGAAATTAAATGAAATTTATGTTATTTTTTTTTAAGGGAGGGGACTGGAGAAGGTAAGATGACTAATATAGTAATATATTACAATTAATTTACCCTTTGAAAAAGTACTTTCATAATTCTTACTGCTAGCGATGATTTTGAATTTTTGTGCCTTACAAAAAGGTGCTAGGTAAGTTTGATTTTCAGCTCGAATGTTTGTAATTATTTAACAAATTAATTTTGGAATTAGAGAAACAGCTAGAAAAAAAGTTGGCCTACTCGTGTAAGGAGAAGAATTACTTTTCATGAAATGATGAGATAGGCTGTTTGTATATTATTGGCCTAGGCCAATTTTTTTCGTCTTGAGGAGTGAATTGTTATTACTTATTGTGGGGTACACAGCAAGTTTTTTCCAGGTTAATTGGTGAAATCTAGTTCTTTCAAGTTTTCACCAGCTTTACCTAGTTTTCATTGCAAGTACATATTTCATTTTCCATCTCAGTTATTTTGTATAGTTCGAAGAAGAAATGCATAGACTAATGCTTTCTGAATCAACCTTGTGATGTTAACCACTGAATAAAAATGGTACGTGGAAAGATAAATATCAAGATCATTGAACTGAAATTAAAGGGTATGCTTTTGAAACTAATAAGTATATTATCAACAAGTGGGTAAGATAATGTTAAACCGAGAATAGCCCTAATTAAGTGCGTAGCGTATTATTTTAGCAAAGAGAAGTAATTTTATACCCTTTCATCGTGTTTTGAACTATTTTCTCAAATGAATAATGTTTGTGGTTCAGTAAAGACCTTATTCAGATGCATGTAATTTAGCGGATTCCTGAACACTTTCCCTAATCTGTTTTCTCTAAGTATAATTTTCCCTAACAGACATTTTCCATAATTTATTTTTCCTTAATTTTTTTCCCCTAAACCCATTATATCTAATCCATTTTCCCTAAAGCCAATATTCCTAATGGATGTGTGTTATGTTAAGTTTAATGGTGTAGATGTGCATCTGTACTACTCATTGAATCTGACTACAAAGTTTTCAATTCTGATATGAATGAAATGCCCTTACCCTTATTTAGCCTCTTCAAGGCTTACCAATTTTGAAGAATTTTAAGGAATTAGGTGAATTTCATTTTACCCAATTGCTATAAGAAAATAACTTTTCGAAAAATAATATAAAGGTTTATCTTAGTCCAGTGAACCACTTATTTTTTTTTATCTGTCAATATTTTCTCCTTAATTTTGTCCATTTTGTCACTGGAATTTTTTATTTATATGTTATATTTTGCCTGCAGTAAAATCCGATTCTGTAAGAATATGTTTTCTCCAAAAAGCTATTAGTATAGGTATTGGTAACTTAGTCTATTTGATTTTCACTTGCCTCTAGTTCTGGAACTAATCATCTGATAATTTCTGAAATGACGTCGTTGAGAAATAGAGTGTTTGTAATGAATATTAAGTAGACCGTATGCTTATGTATTGGACCTTTTGGTTAGAAGCTCTCAAAATTAATTTTCTAACTATGCCTAAAGCCTATACTTAAGCTTGTTTGAACAAATTTTCTAAGCCTATTACTTCATATGTTGAAAAAGACATACCTAACTATTTCTCTTGGTGGTGTTTTTTTTTAAAACTCGTGTGCGCCAAAAAGATGCTACATCAGTGCTACACAATTGTCATAATAATATCCCTCCCCCTCCATCATCTTTCCCTCGACTCGTGTTTTATTGTAATTTTTTTTCCATAACAACTTTTTTTTTTCTTCTTGGAATTTCCTAAAACGATATAGTTTACTCGAGTATATCGCACATATATAAATCGAAAGTCAGTGAAGTGGAAAATGTCATGGGTGTACTTCTTTCCTCTTTCTTTTTTTTTCTCATTCCATTTCTATTTTTTTTACTCCTACTGCTTTTTGCGACAACTTCACCGACGAAAAAGAAAATTAAAATTTCATTTCGTTTTCAATTTTCGACTTGGCACTGTGTCGCAGAATTTTGAAAAATATTTTTACGCTATACGGCACTGATGATTCTGTAGGCAGTAGGTATACATTTGGTTACAATTTTTGAATTTCCAAAGTAGAAGGTCACATACCTATTCACTTATTACGTTTTCCCCTCCTGCATTAAATTTTCATTTCTCACATAACAATATTGTCGTTTCGTTATTACAGTTATCATTATTATCCCCTACTATTATTATTGTTTTCTTTTATTTTCATTCTCCTGGCTTTTTGTTGTTCCTTCTGGCGTTATTATTACTTGAAATTTTTTTTATCAAAAAATTGTTTCATCGCTCGCTTTTTTTCCCTACTATCAGCGTCTTTCATTCGTTATATTGTTGTGAAATTGAGTTTTATTTTGTTGCAGCACCACCAATTACCATCGAGATTTTTGGGCATGAGAACAACAGCAAGTATGAAGTGCAAGAAAATCATTCGATAAAACTCCAATGTGTGGCTAAAAATGCAAAGCCAGCCGCACGTATTGTGTGGTATCGAGGACGAACCGAACTAAAATCAAGTAAGAATAATATTATGTTTTGTAAAACTCCCGTCATTTTGAAAAAATACGAGTTTCAATTCGACTCGACTAAATATGCCGGATGGGACTTAAAAATCGGACACATTTCAAATTTTGAATATTTCTCCATAAAGTGAATGAGGGTATTACGGGTTGCATGGACACAAAACCAGGTATATAGCCTAAGCCCCTACAGTTTTTTCTTCTTTTTTGGACAGTGGAGTATTTCAGTGATTTTTTGTGACATACGTGTCGAACATATTTATTAAGGGAAAAAGTTCTGAAAAAACTGTTGCAGAATATCATTTGAAATCTATTTTCTGTAACGACATAAAAGGGGTTCGTTCGGAAGGTTTAGACCATTTTATGTGTCACACCATGCACGAAATACCAATACCAAAAGAGTATCAATATCTCTGTATATATTAAGATAATCAGTTTACTATCCACTAACTATTGTGGACCTTAACTTTTGAGAAACTTTATAAAATATTTCAAACACAAAGAATGATTTAAACACTTTAATAAAATAATAATTTGTATGATACAAGTGCATAAAATAATATTTCATACACTGATAACCAGGTTTAACATTGGGATAAACCCTTAAACTGTACAAAGACTGTCTAATAATAACTGTATGTTAAACTATCGATTAGCACTGTGTACTGTGTACTTTGTAAACAGGGCTTATATTCTTAAACTTTTAGTTTCCTCGATTTAGCTACTATTTGATACTATCGGTTACTCTTCTACCACCTGTATCCATAGATAATCAAGAGGGCAACGTTTCCGCAGCTGAGATAATAAGTAAAGGCCGAAAATTTCGACTTTACCACGTTACCAGTGAAATACATTTGCAGCCAAGTGTTGAAGACGATGGTGTTAATTACACATGTGAGGCTGAACACGAAGCATTGACTGGAAAACATCTTCGAGCCACAGTTCAGTTGAGCGTGTTATGTGAGTACCAACCGGTGGCGTAGCTCCGATTCGTAGTTTTAATGATTTGAAAACACAATTAGCTGCTTTCTTTGCAAAATGAAATGTAGTGGATTGAATTAATGATACATTTTAATTATTCGAGCCCCTCTTCCAGGTACCTATAGTGGTGACGTGAGTTCGTCTCACTTTAAAAATTCGAATTGTTTTATTATCAGAGTTGTTTTTCGTGTGCCCTCACTGAGATCTAACTCTTAAGATGTCTGAGGTATTGTCAGCTGACACTGAAGTTCAAGCAAATTATGCTGCAAAAACCATTCCACCCCGTCCAGTATTTAATTACGTAATTTTTACAAAATTTTTCAGTAATTTGATAATAACGGATGAATTTTCAACGCTTTTTTCAGATCCACCTGGCGTACCGTACATCAAAGGATATAGCGAGGGGGAAATACTGAGGCATGGTCAGAATGTGGAACTGAGTTGTCAATCACGTGGTGGCAATCCTCCAGCTCAGCTTGTGTGGTACAAAAACGGCGAACAAGTGAAAGCAATTTACAGGTAATTATGAATTTTAAAAATTTTAGTTCAGTTTCTACGTCAATGAGTTAGGTATGTGAAGAAGGGAAAAATGTGTATTATACTTATATGCATAAATTAGTCGCTGAGAGATAGTTTTTCTGCCGAAAAAAGAAGAGGAGAACAATGTGATCAACGTTCTTTCTTAACGAAAAAACGTTTCTTTTGCCTGTGGTAGACTTCTAAGGATAATTTACGGTGCAACTGATATATTATACGTGCTATGCAATGTGAGTCAGTATAGGTACCGGTATTAAACATACTAATGTAAGCCTTATACAGTCTATATGTAGATATATTTAATATGCTATGGGTTTCTTGTCGAAAGAACTTATCCAGAATGAGTGGATAGATTTTTACAAATGAGGTCTCATACCAAAGAGACTGACCTTATGTTTCAAAATTTTTTCGCAGATAATTTTTAAATAAGTTTTCTTTAGAAAACTTATTTATACGGTTGGTGCGGTATTAGCCACCAAGTTTTGGGGTAGGTACGTTTTTCGTTTCATGAAATCAGGAAAGTTTTGGCACTAATAACTCAAATTCATATATATATATGTCAATTTCTTGTTCTTCGCAATTTTTGTTCAATAATCACGAAATTTGGTACAGCTATTTTTGTTTTTAAAATGTGAAATTTTAGAATCATATGTACGAAATTTGACAAGGCTTTTGAGAGGGAGGGGGAAAGGGTATCAAAGATACCGGGCCCGGACATCTTTAGGAGGCCCAGAACGGCCTTAATTTAGAAATAAATTGTAATTTTTAAGTATAAACGGTGAAAAAGGGCGTCAGGACCGATACATGATGAGGTTTTTAGGGGTAAATTTTCCGAAAGTTTGAAAAAAAAACCACTAAAATACACGTTTTAGAAACCAAAACGTATCTAAAAAATTTATTTCGTGAGAAGAGAGAGCGAAATTGTTTTCTGAATTTATAACCCCTTTCTAAAGACAAATCCTGCAGCTGGAGCTAAGAGGGGCCCTTCAGTTTGTTTCTCCTGGGCCCGAAATTTCTCTCTGAGGCCTTGAAATTTGAAACAAATATTTATTATTATTTATTGTAGAATGCTACCAATTTTGGTGCGTATCGACCAAACGATGCTTACGGTAAAGCTTTTTTTGGTCTATTTTTTTCTAATTTACATGAACTTTCCTTTTTACAAAAATTAACCATATGTTCATGTTTTCTTTTTTTTATTTCATAACTTTATTATAGTTCTTTGGTTTTATTTGAAATTATATGATTATTTACAATACTTTATCATCATAATTAATTTTTCACATCAAGAAACATTGCATTTAAATTTCACATCGTCTAATATTTCTTCAGCAGCTCCCAAATTTCATACAATCATAACGTACCATTAACGTATATGAACTTACAGACAATTAATATGATCATCAAAATTCATAATTCTTTTTCTCGAAACCTACTTTTTCTAACAAAGCTGCCTACGCTATAGTTTTTTTTTCGATTTTGAATTTTCTGTTGGTACAATTGATAAACGATATTCAGTGATTGCCAGAAGAGCTTCGTTGTCATAATAAAAGCAACGAAGGAATCAATTAGATTAATTCTGTGGAGATAAAGGATATCTGGAAACAAAAACAAAAACGAAAACTAAAACGCAAAATCATTTGAATACATTTTGAAATAGAGAATGAAGAAAATTTTGTAAGTCAATAACTCGAAAAATGTACCATTTTCGCGTGAAACCTTTCTTGTATCCGCTTCAATTGTAATTTTAGCATCAATGGATAGCCGAATGCTGTAAGCAAAAATATGAAAACAAAAAAAGCAAAACTGCTGAAACAAATCGCAGGAACTCCTTTCCCGTGCACCGGTGCAGAAATCACCGAAGAAGATTATGACGTTTGCTCCGATCGTGCGCAACTTTTAAAACTAACTTTTGCATTGCATATTCGGCGCACCACAACCGATTACACACATTCGCCTTCGTTGCTGCCGCGTTGCATGGCGCGCCGGTGAAACGAAAAGCTGTATTTACGAGACTGAAGTTCGTCGCTGCTGCTGCTGCTGCTGCTCGAATGCGTTTTCGTCTCCGCCAATGCAGCGTATTATCTTATCGAAGGAGCATTCGCAGCCAAAGTACGGATTCGGTGAACTTCTACGACAGAATAGTCGCACGAAGGAGAGTGCGGCTGCAGATGTGGAGGGAAACGGATTGGAACCCGAGGTCGGCGAACCAAGCGCGCGAAATTAATTAGTTGCTCATCACCCCCTACTCCAGCCCCCACAACTCGTTCAACGGTGACATAAATACGTTCTAATTCGGCACGACGGCGACGACGATTACTCGACAGAAGAGACTTTAATGTTTGGTCAACGAACGGAATGTTGTGTGAGTGTAACGTGGAGTTCGCTGGTGACACCACACGTTCCTCTGAATCTTTGGTGATTCGAAAGTTTTTCGATGGCTGTGAAGTTGGACGTCATCGTCCACTGAACGAAATCTCTCATTAGTAACAGTTCTCTGCCTTCTCTTCGGGAAATTAATATTCGTTTTCGACGAGAATGAAGCGTTTGCTTCGTCAAGTATGAAATGATGCTGCAGCAGCAATAGCAGCAGCAACGGCGTTGTGGCGATGAAAAGTGAGTTAAATGAAGTTCCGCGACGGAAGTTGTGCATTTTGTGTTTACCTTCCAAGAAGATAATGTGACCGGAGTAATAGGGTACCAGACATGATTTTCAGTAAACATATTTTCAAATTCTTTAAAAAAAATAAAAAATGTCAATGAAAACCTCATTAAAATTGGTTGGATAGAATGGGAGAAAATGAATGGTAGAGTTGAGTTGCCAAAAAACGTTGTGATATTTTTTGAGCAGTGAATGTGATGTCATAGAATTGACACGTAAGCAAACTTTTCACCTCTTTCACAGGTTTCTCATTCATTCATGTCACTCTCCTGTGTTTTTACATTGATTTAGTTAAGCTCATCAATTTAAAAAGTTCATGGTGACTGTGAGGGAAGGGATGAAAGGATGTGCACTTGCACCCCCCACCCCTTATTTACAGACAAATTCAAAACATTGAAAAACAATAAAAACTAAGAAAATCAAAACCCAATTATTCCTTATTTGTTTTTATATTAGAGCGCAACCTTGAAAAAAATTTTTGGTGGTGCCTGAGGAATTATTTACTTTGAGGGCTGAGTTCATATTTGCAACCCATTTTTAGATTTAACCCTTCATTTAGCCCCCTGTAGCCCAAGAAATGAAATTAAGATAATATTCTTGGATGTTATTGAGTGATACACCAATAATATTGTTTTTTGAGGCTCTGAGTCTACATTTATAATCCATTTTTAGATTGAACCCCTCCTTGGCCCCCTGTGACCCCAAACAGAGGGTTAAGATAATATTCTTTGATATTATTGAGTGATATATCATTAATAATGTTTTTTGAGGCGCTGGGTTTAGATTTGCAATCCATTTTTTGATCAAACTCCTCATTGAGCCCCTTGTGACCCCAAACAGGGGGTTGAGATAATATTCTTAGATATTATTGAGTGATATATTATTAATAATATTTCTTGAGGTACTGAGTTTAGATTTGCAATCCATTTTTATTAAACCCCTTATTGAGCCCTCTGTGACTCCAAACAGAGAGTTGAGATAATATCCTTAGATATTATTGAGTGATATATCATCAATAATAATTTTTGATGTGCTGATTTTAAATTTTCAATCCATTTTTTTATCAAACCCCTTATTGAGCCCCCTGTCGCCCTAAACAGGCAGTTGAGATACTATTCTTATGTATTATTGAGTGATATATCATTAATAATATTTTTTGAGGCACTGAGTTTAGATTTGCAATCTATTTTTAAATCTAACACCTCATTGACCCCCCTGTGACCCTAAACAGGGGGTTCAAATAAAATTCTTAGATATTATTGAGTGATACATCATAAATAACATTTTTTGAGGTACTGAGATTATATTTATAATCTATTTTTAGATTGAACCACTTTTTTTCTTCCTGTGGCCCAAAAAAGGGATTGCAATTATATCTTCACTTATTATTGAGTGATTTATTAGGTATTGGATGTCCATGTTTTTTGAGACCAACAAAAAACAACAAAATTCAGTAAAACCACTTGCCCAGCTAACTTGTAAGAAAAATAAGATTTTTGTATTTGTACTAAGAAACTTATAAAACATTATAAACAATATATCACACAATAAAATGAAAAAAGTCAAAATTAGCTAGTAATATCTGAACCATTTTGGATCATATTATAAGGAGTTGAATGAAGAAATGCATGTCAAAATTAAACCTCAAGTCTAAAAAAATTACCAACAATGTATCATACAATATAATAGGGAAATTCAAAATTAGCCCCTTTCAGAGCCCCTGTGGTATCACATTATGGGTAAAATTAAGAAATGACGTCAAATTCAAAATCAGCAGCTAAAAAACTATTACCAACGATGTATTATACTACAAAATATGGAAAATCAAAATTTCCCCTCATTTTGAGCAGTCAAATGAATAAAATAATTTCAAATTTGAACTTCGTGCCTCAAGAAACATTACAAATGATGTATTACATAATAATATGTAAAAAAAACAAAATTGGGCCCTTTTATGAGTCCTTTGGGGTCGAAAAATTGATCAAATTAAAAAATTATAGACAAATTTGAACAGCACCTCAAGAAACATATCAAATGATGTATTACATAAAAATAAGATAAAAAACAAAGTTGGTGCCCTTTTATGAGTCCCTTGGGGTCAAAAAATTGATCAAATTAAAAAATTATTGACAAATTTGAACTCAGTACCTCAAAAAATATTTTTTTAATGCATAAACAAACAATATTATACCACCTTTGTGTTGAGTTGGATAATTTCAGTGTATTTATGTTGAAAGTTCCAAGAAAATTAATTTTTGGCCATATCTGCTGCCCCTTTCTTATTTTTGGGATTTCAAAAAAAAAAATTAGATGTGATACTCAAGCACCCCATACCAATTTTCAATCTTCTACCGCAGTGGGAAGTACAAAAAATAATTACAGATAGAAACCCAAACTTATTGAATGTTATTTACTTAGATAATAATTTAGACTTTGAGCTTTCTATGCCAAAAGTTTTCTTTGGTCCTGAAATGAAATGTGCGCCCACCCTTGCTTCAAAGTCATTTTTTAAAGTCAATTTTGTTCAGTAAATTTTCACCAAAAACCTACTTAAAAATGAAGTATTAATGAGATGTATTGAAACCAGCAACCTCTGATGATGCAGAATACAAAAATGTCAACTCTATGACCTCACAACAACAGGGTGTGCATCAAGGTACCGTTTTTGGTGCAGCGCAACTTTGACATCTTATATCTTCCTTTTTATTTAATATTTTTCAAAAAAAATTTCAGAACCTACATTCACAGGCTTTAGATTATCTTTCCCATTAATTTCAAGTAATTCTGAGAGTCATGTACCGTTCCCTATTGAGTGTTTTGTAATGATACGCGTATCGAACGTTTCATTTTTCCTCCATTGAAAGGGTGAGCAGTAGTTTGAAGGCGTTTGAATTTTTGGTGCGAGTAAAAATAAATTCTCTCCAGTCGACATTTCTTCATGTGCCGTCCATTTGATACTAAAGCTAAACAGCGAGCTATCTAGGTGTACCATTGCTCTGTCAAATTAGTGCAGTAGCCAGATATCCACATAGGTAGTGTGTATATTTTTATTTTATATTACACAAAATATGACAACAGGGTTAGCCTTACACTTCGAATATATATGATGGAGACGACATAAAAGTGGTTTTGGTGCCGCACATACGGATAGCGCTGCCCACGCCATGTGTTTTGTTTTTTGAAAATCTTATTGGTGAAAAAAATCGCCACATGCATTTGTTTATAAACACTGGCGTACAAATTAACCCCATTCCGAAGAATCCGATTATTCTGATTGGTCGATGTCGATTGAGGTGGGGTAATTGCATCATTCATTAATAAAAGAGCAATAATTAATGAATTAATTTGTGTGCAGTTTTGAATATAATTGTGCGTATTACGTGTTAATGAAGTTTAACGTAGGTGAATTCAGACTTTCTGAACTAAAGGGGCGAGTTTGGTGAGAAAAAATGCATGCCTGAGCGGAGAAGGGTGTCAGAGAAAATAAAGGTCTTCAATTAAATTTATCGAGTTCTTCATATTTTACTCGTAGAAAGGTGGGAGGTGATTGTACTCTTTGCTCCCACGTGTATCCGCTTATTTCGATGGATGATAAAAATCGGGGTAGAGATTTTATGGAAAGCAAAACTTGGTTATAATAATGGATCGTAAAGATGTAGGAATAAATCTTTTGACCAGTGCTCAAGTGTTAGAAAAATGAACTTCTTGTCGATAGTAATGCCAATAGACTTAGTGCACCAGTAAGCATTTCCGATGATAAGACGTTATGAATTTACATACTTGAGTATCGTTTCTGCATTTGGCCTTAGGTGTAGGTATTCTGTTCAGGAAAAAAAATACGAATCTCCTAGCCTTTTGTTTTTACGTAGAAAAGTGCGAAAGTAATTCTCAAAAGGGGCTATTCTATTTGTCCGCAGGGTGTGACTGAAAAAAATCATTATTCTTCAAAAGGTGCATAAGTTTGTGCCGTAGTTTGGGGCGCAAGTTCCGATAAAACGTTATCTTCCAAAGATGAGAAGGGTTTTTATTACGTGTCCTGAGTGTCGCAGCAGAGTTACGTTGTCCGTACGTGAGTGTAGTATTTGGCTAAGAAAAATTAACATTAGTAGAGTGTAGACGAATACCCGGGTCAAGAACTCGTCTGTTCTCGATGCGAATGTGCGAATGATCTCGTCTAATACTCAACGAAATTCTCTCTTTGAACACGACTGGCCATATTTCGTAGAGGAGACCGGGGCACCATGCAACACTTTTTTCCTTTTTGTCTTTGGTGTGAGCTAGAATTGAGTAAGAAACTTGGGACTAATAACTTTGAATAGAACGAACGTTCATCTACAAAACAAAATCGAAAGAAATAATTAATATGTGATAGTTTTTTTCTAATTGCATCTTAAAGGGGATAACCGTTTCTTCTTCCATGGGCTACTCCAGTGTACCGTAGAACTGAGGGTGGTGTACCATGGTACATGTTAAATCCCATAAGAAAAAAATATTTTCAAACCAAAAAATTAAATTTATTTTATTTAATACAATATGAAGTGCACTGCATCTAAAATTAATTATATTTTGATAACCGATGATATCTGTTATTTTAATTGTAATAATATAACTAGTATTGTGAAAACTGATTGTTTTTCAATTGTGACATTTTCCTCACGAATTTTCTAATTTAAGACATCTTTCATCACAGTATGTATCCTAAACTTTCTCAAGGTCCAATGTTTTATGTTTTTGGGCACTTTTAATGAAGAAAATTATTTGAAAAAAACTGAAAGTTATTTTTAGGATGTTCCATGGTACACCAGTAAATTTACACCATGGTACGCTAGGTTCATCTTCTTACTATAAATTAACATTATATTTAATATAAGTGTTTTTGAGTATCGGTAACTCTGAGTAATTAAATACTGAATTTTAATTATCTTTGAAACATAACCAAAAATTTGAACACTCAACTTCTCTCTCATTGGTCACACTTTTTGTGAGTTATAAAAATTTTACTTTTCGTATAAATTTGATAAATATTACAATAACTTTTGAACAACAAACTGGATAACTGTAGTAAACAAATGTAGCATTTACGATGTTTATGATGCATAATGCTATCGGACCAGTTTGTCTAAAAACTGAAGGAATTCAGTTGGTTTCCCGTACTCAGTTACAGTACAAACTTGTCGAACATATGCTCAATTCTTAAGCATCCTCATAGGTACCTACACTTTTGTTAACCAATCGACGCTTCACTCTGTCTGCGCGCATCACTCACAAACATTTCTAATTTCACGCATTTTGCTTGTCTGCTTTCAGACCTGTAGGCCGTGTATCTGAAAATGTGTACTCATTCATTGCCGATATGACTGACAACAAAGCTCGACTCACGTGCGAAGCATCCAGTGTCATAAACAACACTCGTCTCACCACGGAAGTGAATCTCACCGTTTACTGTAAGTACTATCCAACTGAATTTGCATGAATTCATTCATTCAGTGAAAATTATACTGAGGAAAAAACGAAAGCATACAAATTTTTTGCTATCAGAGCGCAAAATGAGTGATCCTCAACGAGTTGCAATGTTTGTAACACAAGCTGCGAGTGATTGTTGTAATTGCAAAAGTCAAGGTCGCTTACATTATGTGCTCGAGTTGCAAACGTTTTTTTTTTAAACATACGCGCATCTGATTGGTTGATGAGGGGAGCATAACACTTTCATAGCAGAAGCCAAAGAGATATAGCTGAAAGAGATGTCTAACATCCTACAGACAAATTATGATACAAAAATACATGGATAAGAATAAAGATGTTGGAGTTACACTTTCTGCGCATCCAAAGCTGCGCATATTTCATGAGTTTATCATTGTGATAACAAGTCACTTCTATCTCTGATGTTGGGAAAATAAACATCTTCGTATAAATACTAATTTTATCAAGCTACGACATCCGTGCATTAACTAATATTCTGATTCAAAACATTCTATCTTTGTGGCATATATTGAAAAAAAATGTTTTTCTTTATTACCTGTTTAAAGTCCTGTATTGTGATTTATGAATAATTGACCCATACCTATAGATTTTGAGAATTAGAAATTTTAGCTTTCCAAGATAAAGCAAAGAGCTGGAAGTTTTCAATAAACGTAGGTGCTTTTTTAGAAGGAAAGAGGAATATGTCATAGTAAAAAATACGTTGTTTGTTAGATAAATATCCTATACTATAATTTGAGCCATAATTCTATGTATGTACTATGTATGTATGTGGGAATGTATGTAAACGCATTCATGAAACTAAACTGACAATGTTGCTGAAAATAACAATTTAAAGGTTTTTGGGTATGAAAACATGATCCAGGTTTGGTACGGCTGGTTTGTTCAAAGCAAAATGCGCAAGTGTAAACTCACCGCCAGGATGTGTTCAGTGAACTTTTCAATTTCCAAAAAGATGTGATATTGTGACAGAAAGTGATTTCATCTTTTTTTTCCGTACCTGTTTCTTTATTTGATAATCATATGCGGGTTTTCTTCTGAACAATAGACTCCTGTTTCCTTCGCAAAATATTACTGCAAGTCATTCAGCTTCGGTTCTTTTTCAATTAATGTGGAACTAAAAAAATGGCCGCTGAGCTTTTTGGTCTCTATAGCCTTGTAACTAGATGTTTTATGGACTAGTTTGTAAAATTATTAAGGTAAAACATTATAATCAAGGTCAAGCTAGTAGGTATCTTCTGTTTATGTACCTTTTTGCTTTCAGTTTTTTTATTCGATTTTCATGTCTTCCTTATGAGCTAATTTTCTCAAGCCCAGTTCTTCATTGAAAAAATTATGAATAAAGAATTCCATTGCATACAGCTACAAAAAGACGTACCTATTTTAGTTCTTCATCAAAAACCAAAATTTCTATTATTTCTAAAATGCGATATAGTACATACATGCTAGAATATCAAATCTTTTCATCTTTACAACCAATTATATAGGTGTATAAACTAATAAATAAGTTAATTGGTTAATATTGTCGGTGGATTATACTTTCGTTCATAAGTTAATGAAAACTCCTATTCGACCCAGTAAGTCATCGAATTCTTCGTTACTTATTTGCTTCGGTGGATACAAGGATTTAGTATTGAGCACAATGTAAAAAAAACGAATAAGTTTAATTTTTGTTTAAGTTTACTTAGTGGTTCCATCCGTTAGCTATGGTTGTCCCCCACACAGTTATTGGATAAAAAATTAGGAAGAAGTGTTTTCAAACGTCTGTAAAAACTTCTGAAAAATCAGTTGTTGCCAAATATGTTTTCAAACAGCATTAAGTGTTGGTCAAATGTAACAGAATGCTGTCCATTCGTTTGAGCAGTTTGTATGGTTTTGGTTTATAAAAAGTGGATGATTATTGTGAAATGAAATACAGTATTGAAGATGAGGAAACTTAAAGTGGCAAGTACCAAATCGAAGCTATATTTCTGTAAATAATAAGAAAGCCGAGTTTGTAAGAGTAGTGCCCTTGCGAGAAGAATTTTATTATGTTGAATTATCGTTAGAAAGTAAATTATCACTTGAATAGACACTATTACTAAAAAGCAATGATTTCCAACAATATAATGTTATTCAAATCAATCTAAAATTTTTCTTGCTATTTAAGCCTTTCTATTTGTCTAAATCGCAGCATCACGTCACGTCATTCCAGTATTATGAAACGCAATCGCTGGTTTTTAAATTTTCTTAATGAAATGTAGGGCCATATTCACAAACATCACTTTAACCTTCCTTTACTTAAATTTTACTTAAAAACATTTTTTTGCACAATTTTATACTTAAAAATGTGGAAACGTTGTATCTCTTATGAGATTTCCAATGTAAAGATAAATTGTTACCACTATCTTAAATACAAAATTGTGCCAAAATTCATGTTCAAGTGAAGTTTAAGTGAAGGGAGGTTAAAGTGACGTTTATGAATATGGGCCGTAGTTTGGTTGAGAGGGGTTCAAGGTAAACAATAATTCAGGTTTAAAAGAAAAATTAGGTTTGTTTTTGAAATGACACTTTCCTTGTGTTGGGTAGTAAACTAAAAATGGTCATGCAAAGAAGCACGTGAAATGAAAAACATTACTGCCGACCCTCCTTACAAAAGCTGGGTCCATTCAACTCCGTTTGATTCATTTCCCTCTTCGCTTTCTCTATACATTTTCATTTGTTGCTTTTTTATAATTGGACTGAAGGTTGCGTGATTTAATTTTGACGTTGAAGTATTCGTCAATTGATGAAAACAATTTTTTAAATTTGTACGACTTTTTCTGCATTTTAATATTTATGATAAACAGAGAACGAAAAATCACGCTGCCAACAAAACATTCATTCTTCAAAATACAAATTTCAGCATAACCTGTTTCACTTCCACCCTGTGTCCCAGTATACACTCTTTTTTTTTTTTAATTTCTTTTTCAGCTATTAAGGCTAATTTATATAAGGCACAGGGAGAGGGCAATGCCGCCTATTATAACTTGTTGATACATATTATGGCGTCAGTATTATGGCAATTTTTCAGTCAGTCCTTGGATTCAAACCCACTCCTTTAGGTGTGAAACTAAATTCCCTAGAACTGAGCTACGCAGGGTGAAATAAAGTATTGCAAAGAAAATTCAACACTTTTTTAATTTTCTGGAATTTTTTTTATTACGGAGTGCATTTTGGAAATGACGTTTAAAAATATTCCTATTGAGCGTTTCAACCCAGGTGTATGGGAAATTTAATTTGTAAGATAAACCAAGTTTATCTTAAAAAAAGGTGTCGTAAACAGTTGAACCGAGCTCATCCACAGTCCAAATATTTTGTAAAACCAGACCTTTTAGTCTATCAAAGCTAACATTAATAATATTATGCACTTCAACCATCTGCTGTGCACTTCCTACCTACTGAAAAAAAAAAAAAAAAAAATTGCACTCCAAGGTTTGAGCGGACTGGAACGTTTAATGTGGTACACATTTTATGCCTATGAGATAATGAAGTTCGGGAGAATGAAGTTTTAGAGTGGTTATTCTGAGTCAACGTATGTAATCTTTTTTCTTTCCTATTGTTTTGAAATTGAATATACTATCAAAAGAAACATAACTGCTATTCATTAACAAATATCGATATATATGGATATTTGAACTTCGATAGCGATTTCTACCATATTCCTCACTTCTTCACACTCAAATCGATATATCATGTATATCGATACATTTTATATCACCAAATTTGTTTTTTAACAAACTGCCAAACAGGAGCTGTGTTTTCATTGGCCAACGCAGCCACCTTCTGGATTGCTATTGGTTAAGGCACCCTGGTTTTTTTTTCCGAATACACCACCATATAGTGAAAATAGAAATGTGTATCACATTAAAAAAAAAAAAAAAAAAAAAAAACTTTTCCTATAGAAAATTATTCACGTTATTACCCGCTCAACCGTTAATGCCATCACAGTCTCCTGATTTTTCTTTGTTGGAAATGTAGGTAAAATGTAGTGAAAGGTCAAGGATAAAAATACGGAGTTCCTTGGAAAAAAAAAAAAAGAAAAAAAGTCTTCTCACTACACTCTGTACAGACGTTATACCTATTGCTTATGTATTCCGTTGCTGCTTTTACACTGTAGGTTGATATTACGTAGATATTATTTGTTAGACGACACTTTTGGTAATCGACTTCGGTTTTAGTTCGATAAATTTGCATTATATTCGCCTTACTTCATTATTACGTGTAATGTGTAGGGTAGGTGTCTGCGTAAGTGAACCCTACATTATAACGTTCCCTCACCCGGCTTCCTTCACCTATTTACGAAAGTGATGCTGCAGACGACTAATTTTCGTTCGAAAGAATAGCACATGCTCACCGATTTCCGCACGCTGAAAAGCTAATGAGATTTTATCGAGTTTAAAAAGTCTCGTTGAAATCGATTTCAGGCGAATAACCCACGACGAATCTATATAGTCTGTACCAGTGTGTGTCTGTGTGCCAGTGTGTCTGTGTGTCTGTGTGTTCACTTTGTTCTACTTCGTACAATAAATGGTGTGTACCATACATCTTCTTACTCAATTTGGTTTCAGTACCTCAAGTCAACGAAAGACTTTTTTCCATATATTAGGTACGTTTTTCGATTTCGCGCAATAACTGTCTTGACGAGCTGAATCGCTGACTACGGTTTAATTTTACGTCATTTAATTTTCTTTTCCGCTTTTTTCTCTTCGCCATTGGAATAAATTCATATCGCGTGTGGAAAATTGGAAGTTACGCTTTCGTTCAAATTAATAGACACATTCGTCTCTCGTGGAAGATGGTGAGAAGAGGTGCATATTAATTTGTATGTTGACGTTTTTGACTGAATGGTGAAAGTCATATTTTAAAAACAGAACAAAGGGGAAAAAAGTTAAGAAAATTGTTCCATTTAATTTCTGTGTCTGTCGTTGGTGAAAAGGTGAATTGGTTGATTGTGAATTTGAAGTTTATTTTATGAATATTAGCTATATGTTTCATTGTTCCTTCTGCTGTGAAAAGTTGTGATGTAGATCCACAATGAATGACCACAATCGTTACGGTTGGTTGTATAGTACGTCACATTTCATATTTCATTGCTGTTGTCGAAGAACAAACAAATGCTACAACTTCTAAAACATTTTTACTAAACCACGATAGAATGAAATTATATTTGAATAATTACGTTGAAAATGATTTTTTTTTTTTAAAATACATTTTAATAGTAAAAAAATCTCGCGTAGGTAAAAGGTGTATTTCAAGTGGCTTTTTTTTGTACTTCTTTTAATTTACCATTTTTTGAGGGATCAGAAAATGAGAAAAGTTAATAAAAACAGGTAAAATTAACTTCCTTTTCTTTCTGTATTAAAAACAAAAATCCGTCCCATCGAACCATCCCCAAAAAATTCAGAAATTAGCTACCCGATATGGGATTCGATCACAGCGCTTTTGACGTTATGGTGTGCTGTCTTTGAACCATAATAAGGTATATTCTGTCATCCGACATCAGCTGACAGATTTGGCATCCACTCGATCCTCAAAAAGGTATAAACATGAAAAATTCAAATAAATAGAGAATTATAAATGTAAAACGTTGCTTGAAGTGAACTTAGCACACTTTCAGCGCACTCATATAGACACACATAACGAAACCCTGTGCCTCTTTGTGGTCACACAGAATACTCCTTGGAATTTAAATTTAAATTGTGAGCAAGTAGAATAAAAGCGTCTAGAAATACAGTGAAATTAGTCAATTAAGTATTAAAAACTCTTGCGCAGCAAACTGTGCCAGAAAAAGTAGGTTTCAAAAAATCACTTCGTCTGGCAACAAAAGAAGAACATTGAATTGTTTTTTCAAGGATTTTACCTACCAAAGGAAAACAAAATTGTACGTACCCCATTTATCTTCCAGTTGATCCGAACCAAAATCAGTATGTCCAGTCCTGGTGTTTGTATATAATAATATTTTTATCAACTCTTAACACATTAAACTTCCAATTTTTTTCATAAAAACGAATTTGATGAGTTGGTTTTAAGAAAACCTGCATAAAAATAGTAGGTACAAAGAAAATAGAAGTAGCCATTAGAAATTAGTCAAGTTTAACACAATAAAGTGCAGAAAGTGAAAATTTTTGTTTCTCTAGCCTTATCTTTAAAGTATCAATTTGATCTTAAAAAATTAAATTTCCATGCTATTGAATTAGAATTTCAGGGGAATAAATGGTTCTCTTTTACTTCTTATCTAATCCTTTACATGCTAAATATGGTGATTCTCAAGGAATTATTTATTCTTCAAAATTGGCTGCTCGGGGTAGGTGTTCTTGAAATTTTTTTCGTCTGTTACAATTCTGCTATCGATTCTGTTACGGCGATAAGGTCGATATTTCTGGTTCTTGAATTTTGTTATGGTGTTATGCCTGTGCTATGAAAACTTATGTTACAAACTACGTTATGCATAGCATGAGATGATGAGGTGCAACTATGAATTTGTTATGGTGCTAAGTAGAGTCAAATTAATTTTTTGCATACTAGGTACAGTGAAGAAAACAATTTCATTAGATT
>WOFM01001518.1:0-16436 GCA_011428145.1 Ericerus pela | reverse complement strand
TTAACACCATAAGTGGAACAAATTAAGTATTTCCAAACTCCATTACAACAAGTACAAAAATCTGAAAATAATTTAAAAATCCATTTTTGCTTTTATGTAATTTGTCCAGATTGGACAAAATCCATTTCTAAACTTTATTCCATACCATCATAGATAGTAATCACAGTAGAACACACGTACAGATTGGATTTAGGATAAAGGTTTTTCTAGACCTGGAACTGTGATTGGATCAAAGTTTCATATTAATTGTAAGAAAAGAAAAGAAGGTGAACACATTTGTTCCATATTAGTATTTATAGTCTGAAATCCAAAAACTGTAAAAGTATGCAAGACTTCCTTATCAGTACTTTCCAAAACTGGAAATTATAATGGTCTTTTACCATAAATCAAAATAAAACTTCACCCTTTCATACTAAATGAGATGATACTGTTTGAGAAATACTTATTACATTTATTGAAATTTATTATACATAATTAGACAAATTTATAATTAGAGAATTATCATGTTGTAAAAACTTTTCAATTTGGTGAAATGGATCCGGAAATAAGAAACATTTAATATTCTAATATTTGTGAAATATGGGACCATAACAGGAGTTACAAAGCTACTTTCAACAAAATTATCAGTCTCCAATCTTCATATCACATATTGTGTGGAACTATTATGAAAAAAATTATCACAATAATACTCAAATTAAAAACCAGAATCATGAAAAATCTAATTTCTTCAAGTTGTCATCAGAATAAAATTATTCTCATAAGTGAGAATAAAAAAAAACATTAACTTTGTTCCACACCATCATATATAGTACCTGTTAAATGAAGAGAAGAAAATAATAATTTTTTGATTCAGGAAATTTTGGCTCTGGAAATGCCCAGTTTGAAAAATCCATACTACCATTAGGGAAACTCAATGAGGACTATGTACCTATTTGTTCATTACCAGTGAATGTATATAAAGTTTGGACACTGTAAAACAATGTGAGACTTCATTATAATTATTTATCAAACTGGAAATAATTGTGAAACATCTACATCCTTGAATGCAGTTTCATAAACATGCATATATAGGCATAATTGCAGAATTTTTCTACGTACACGATTGGAAAGTATCCAATTTGGTTATCACCAAGTATTATAAAACAAGGAAACCGCGAATGTAGTGTGAAATAAAATCTAGAAAAAATATAGCCTATTACTAAAAATCAATGCCAAAGTTCACACCTGAATTCTAGATGAAAATACCAGTATTTTGAAGTTTCTCATTACATTCAAATAATTAGTTCCACATAATTAGTCAGATAAGTATAGTGGGAAAATTAAGATCTTCCATAATCTTCTCAATCAGGAGAACTGTGTCTTTAAATTACAAATTACAAAAAATGAAACTTCTCAAATCCAGTTCTGTGAAAGTTCTTATAAAGTTTTTCATTCCACCCCCAGGAACATCTGTGTCCTAAATCCAATCTGTACGTGCGTTCCACTGTGATTATTGTCTACGATGGTATGGAACAAAGTTTAGAAATGGATTTTGTCCAATCTGGACGGATTACGTAAAAGCAAAAATGGATTTTCAAGTTATTTTCAGGTTTTTGTACTTGTTTTAACGGAGTTGGGTAATATTACATACTCATGAGATAAACATAATATTCAAAGGGCAACCCTGGACAACCTCTGATGATTCCTGAAATGCAAGTTTTTAATCATATCAAATTTTGAAAATTTGCGTATTTCCGAACGCATTTCATCATTTAGATGGGATTTTAAAAGCTGAAGATTTAGTCTTTATATTCGTACAACTAAGTTTGTGAAATGAATTCATCTACTTTCATTTTCCATTTTGTGGCTACTTAGAGGTTAAAGAAGTAATTTTACTCTGATAACCTAATAACCAATTAAATATTTTCGACTTATTTAATACACTGGCCGATTTTCTTTGGTAATTGTGATTTGTGTACAACAATTAATCAAAAATCAAAATTATACTATTGATCCACCTGTGATTAATTAAATTGGGCATCCTACGAAATGATTAGTCTTTGTATACATTGCTCATTTTATCACATTGACCGTAAAATATATAAGTATAAAATCATGAAGAATCAAAGTTAGTGGTGGAAGTCAAAAGTATTCATAATTAGAAATTTTTAAGGAAAGGTCTCAAATCTTTATTGCAACTGATTTTGAGCGGTGGTTACTGCTTTAACAAACATGGAAGGTTGGTTAGTATTTTTTCTTGATACAGTCATTCCTCGACATCTCTAGTTAGGATTTCCAGGAATATGGATTTATCAGTACATGCACTGATTTTTGAGAACCAAAAGAAAGTGTACAGATTTTGTGACTGTGTATGGATGTGTACATTTTTGAAAAATTTTACGGATTTTTCAGTATTTTTAAAGTTACTTTGTCCATTTATAATTTCAACTACTTTCAATTTTTCAATGAATATCGCTATATCTTATCGAAATATGGAAAATTTATCCATATGCGCCGATTTCCACGGGTAAGCGGGTGCAAATGCAACCACAAGAAATTTGGCAGTAGCAAGCTATAATTTTGGCTAAACTGAAGAGGAGGGGTGCTCAATTTATGTAATTGTTTGCGTCAGTGATGGGCGAGGACAACAATTGAGTGGGATTTTTTCCGTCTACATCGTGCACCCTTAACAAGTCGGCGCTTGTGAATTTATCTTATAAAATGTAAATATAACTGTGGTACAGACATTTCTTGATCTTCAATTAGTTTTTTTTTTTTTTATGCTCGATTGCATTAAAAAAGGTAAAAATTGGGAAAAATATGCGAAAAAACTGAAAACATATGTACAGATTTGTGCGAATTTTCGGTTGATGAGGAAGTGAAATTCCATAAAATACGGATTTATAGAGTTTAAATACTGGCAACGATGTTCCTAATTTCTGCATTTACGGACTCCAGTTACACAAAGGAGTACATTGGGTACTGTCCTCAAGCTCTGATACGTACTTCCTTAAATGCATGGGTGAATAGTTTTCAACATTTATAAATACAACGTTCGCGATGAAATTCAAGCACCTCGCGAATGTTGAGGAATAACTGTACCATGAAAAATTGCTGGAAATTAAAAGGAAAAAATTGGTAAGGTGCTACAAATAGTTGTCATGGTCTCATAGAATGTAAGGCGAGTCGGAGATGTTACTCCTTTTGTAATCGGTAGAAAAGTGCAAAACTGAACAAGTCGATCATCTTAGGTCGACTCCTTTGGGGGAACATGGGTTTTCCCAAATGTGATAAGGATGATCGACTCACTCGCATTTCCCATTTTCACTGAATTTGAATCGTGTCGTGTCGCGATACAAATTTCTAATCAAATTTGAATAAAATGTAGTTTCTTAATAAGATCTTGTTTTTGGCAGTACTAGCCATCAAGAAGAAGATATTAAAAGGCCGAAAATTGTGAATGTCAAATGACCAGGATTGGATTTGATTTGAATCACCTGTGATTAAAATTCGGTTAAAAATTGGCCGCATAAGGCTGTTTTCCCTGCGGTGAAGAGAAAAAATCTAGATCATCATCGAAAGCCGATCTAATTAGATTACTTCAACAAAGATTTGATTCTCATTTCAAATCCAAGTGTATATTCACTACCTCGTCCCGAGTACACATATGCGTATCGTCATTTCGATTATATTGTGCTGTAAGTCTAATCCATCTAATCGTCGTGCCATATATATATATATATATCATGCGTCATTCTCCTTAAATCTTAGTATTCGTCTTGCAATCGCTTCATTATTCGAACCCTGCGTACAGATTTATATCAAGTTCATGCGAATGTGATTAATTTCTTTTTGAATAATACCTAATAATAATTATAGTAATAATCTGATAACTGCTGCGTCATAGTGTTCTCGAACACATAAAAACATTGACTCGCCTTTAATTTCCAATGGAAAAAAAAAAAAAAAACTTAATTAACTCCATTCATGCGTGTGTGTTTACCACATTATTATTAAAATTTACTCATTTCGTTTAATTTTTTTTTCTTTTATATTTTTCAAATAATTTAATATATTAATAACTGTGACGATTACGACGATCTGATGAATGAATGAAAGAAAAATTATTGATTAAAACCGCATTTTTTCCCTCTTTAACTTAAAACGTTTATTTTGGGTAATTCGTGGTATAATATTCAAGATACGGTAAGTAGGTAGATAAATAACATATACTTTTGTCTCTTCATAACCGATATTACTGTTCTTAAAATTGCAGATTCGGAAGACAGTGGTATTTACAGTAATTTAGTAAGATCGGAATCGATGCACGAAAGATCTTGGTGTTGTTCGGATGGAGAAGATTTTACCTATACGAATCGAGTCATACTTGAAATTTTAGAGACTGAACTCGTCTACGTGAATGATTTACATCAGATTATTACGGTATGTGATTCATGTCTAGCCTAGCTTAACATTAATCGTTAGCTCATTATCGTTTATGATTTAGGCAATGTTTTTGGAGGCTTAGTCGATTAATATGGCCAAGATATATGGTACGAATGTCTTTTGACGTAATTTTTAACCTGTGATGCTTACTTCGTTATTTTTTTGCGTATAAGTATTTCGAAGTTTTGGGTGAATTGCTTACAATTTGAGTATATAATCAGCAGAATAAAATGGAATTGAATGCACCATCGTGCTAAAGTTAGGTACCCTTGCAATAATAGTTACTAAAAATGTGCTGGACGACATCGAAAAGAACACTTTTTTCAAGTCATAGCTAAAAAACCGGACCCGGATTCAACTTTGTGAAGAGCCAAGATACGTGTAATGTGGAGGCTCCCAATTCCCCCGCTCCCCTTCGTAAAACATCACTAATATTTTTAAACTTTATTTTATGTTTACAAAATGCATTTATTTTGATTTTTGGGGGGGCTCGAGGTCAAGGTCGCTCTCTCACCCGCCAAATTTGAGCCTGTGCAAACTATCCTATAATCATTATTATAACATATTTATAAATTTTACTATTCGAAGCGATGAGAAAAATCGTATGTAAGTTATGTAATAACCTTGTTACAGTCTAACGTTTGACTTTTACTTAATAGAGGAGAAATTGGCTACAACGAATTCCCAGGGACTGTGAAATTTGTTTGTTGATGGTTGTAGTCTGAGTTTGTTGTAGCCAGGTAGATTGGTGTAACTGGGTTGTAATGTATATGTGGGCTTATAAAATAATGGTGGTTGCAAATTGATCGGTACCTATCAACCAGCAAGAATACCAATGAGATCATTAATTTTCATTCTCACTGGTCATTAAAATGTTATTATTACCAATTAAATCACACTTCACAATTTTTAGGAGCCAAAAAATGACCACTGAGAAAATAGTAGGATTGGATGTAAAAAGTTGTTTGTTGTATAAAATAAATTAAGAAAGCACAGGGGAGTGAATTTGTTGTAGCCAATTTCTTGGCTTCACTTGTTATTGCCAATGCTTTGTTTTAGCCTATTAATCTCAACATAGAAGTAAATAAGTTTTGCCAAGACCAGGCATTTTGTATGTTGTAGCCAACAGTTTGCTGTAGCAGGTGTTTTTTATAGTAATTTCCACTGTATGTTTATTGTATGTGCGATTTTGAATGTGTATTCAGTTTTATATTTTGATAAATAGAATTTCAAAATTGCCTAGCCTAAACCGCAAGTTTTGAATCAACCAAAAGATGAAAAAAATACTTTGCGGCTAATATCTTATATGGAATACCTTGTTTGTAATCAACAGCCTTGTGTATTCTGCCACATCATACACAAATGTATGGGAGAGCAAAATCCTAGTCAAACACTGGCAATTTTATAGCTAGTTTTGTGAGTTTATATATGGAAATTGGCACACGCACTCAGACACACATATGTACATTTACATATGGAATTATGTCATCATATTACGTCGTTTCTATTTCATATAGTGATAAGAAATGATGCAGCACATTTATACCAGGCTTTGACTTTATTGAGACTTACGTCTATGTGTGTAGAGGTAAGAACATACAAACGTACGTGTGGAATACCTTACGTCGTGGAAAGTAAAACCAACAAAGAAGGTGTTCAACAGAACAATTTGCGTGTTTATGCCAAAATACCAGAAAGGTATAAGGGAGCCAAGACCTCGGCAAACACTGGCGATTTAGTCTATGATTTTCCTGTCTTATATACCTGGCTCCCTACACGCACACATACACACCTATGTAATATTTACATAGGTATAGTGTAGATAATTTATTCGTACTTTACGGTTGCTATGGCAATGGTAAAGTACGGAGAATGCATCTTCGTATCAGTCCGTGACATCGCCGAGATTGTTATCTATCGATTCCTCACAGTCTGAGATTTGTAACTTGTCTATTTACAAAAATAGACAAGTACAAACAAACATACATTTGTATTTTGGTTTAACGTGCAAGGCACGAATAATTGTCACCAAAGGTGACAACTGTCGTCGATAGGCCAAGCCTATTTCCTCATACGAGTTATGGTCTAATCCCCACAGCTACTCCCCCCAGTTTTTGCGTCGTAAAAACGATTAATCGCATGTCAGGGGGATTAGAGGTTTTTATTGCTGTTTTTGCTCCCTCTCCCACTTGGCGAGGGCACTTCCAATGGCTGCTCCAACGCATTTGTAAGATTCTATGTGTTGGGCCTGCTGCTGAAGGAAGTTATCCCTGCTCTTCTGTCCCCTTTGTCTTGGCAGTTGGTATTGGGGGGCGACAATAAGGGTGGTTACAGACAGGAAGGGAGGGGCAAGGATTGAAATGTCCGGGGGTGGTCAGCTGTGGCAAGTTGGATTTTAGTGTTGCTGTGAACTGCTGAGTTTGGATAAAGGTTGGAGCTGGAGGAGGGGTAGCCTGGTATACAGGGTCCTCGTTGGTGAACAGGAACTTAGCACGTTCCCTCATTGTTGGTTTTGGGGTTGCCATCTTTGGGGTTGCCAAAGACAGTAACTCCTCAACGGGCATTTTGGGAGGCGAGATAAGGGGTGGCAGTTCTTTTGTCAAGTGGGTGATGATTTTTTCCACTGGTGAGAGATCCGTTTCCATTAACAATTCTTTTTCGATTCTGGCCAAATCTTTTTCATGTTCTATCAGACACTGTTGTTGCATATTATCAATACGCATAACATTGTCTTTAGAACATGAAGGAATCTGAGGGTGCGTATACATTTGCGAGCAAAATGCTTGCGAACCATTCGCAAACCGCTCGCAAGCACCATGTTCGCGTAATTGATACGACGTTTTTGCGTCGCACGAACTGCTTGCGAACCATTTGTTCGTCGCTCGTTGTGAACCGCTGGAAGTCGGTTTTTTCGACGAACACAAAGGATGTTCGCAGTTCAGTTGGGACGGCGTTCGTGTGCAGTTTATTCATTTTTGTGTTTGTGGTTTCCATTCTATAGGTTTGCGATAACTGCGGATGGTTCGCAGTTAGTTCGTTTCTTTTCCTGGTTCGCTAGATGCTCGCAAACTGTTCACTGAAATAATATTTTATCGAGCAGTTCTCGAGCATCTAACAAACGGTTTGCGAACGGTTCGCAAGCATTTTGCTCGCAAATGTATACGCACCCTTAGGGTCAAAATTGGCGGACAATTGTTTCTGGGTGGATGACATTATTTGAAATATTTTTAGGAAAGGAAAATTTACACTAGAAAAAAGAAAAGATGAAGAAGCGAAGTTCAACAGTCGAGGCGACAGTAAAAAAAGTGAGTGAGGACTTGGTGAGATTTATTTCCGTTCGTTGCATCGAATTATCGTCTTTATTTGAGCGAGTACGTCTGTGGAGGGGATAGATATAAAAATTCTCTATCGTTTGCAGCTTTTCCCGAAAAATTTTGTTCATTTTCTGCAAAGTTAGGCGTGTTTGAACATTCTGAAGCTATAGGTAATTCGAAATTCATCTCTGCTTCTGACATCATCGGTAAGATGAACGTTTTTATTCTTTTTGTTTGTTTAACAACAGATACACGTTGCGATGTTTTGTTGTCACCAAGTGCACGTGGGTTTGTTGATACCTGTCGTTGTTTTATTATTCATGCACTTTTTCTTATCAAGGGATTCCACAGTCGTCGTTTTTAGCGGGTATTCAATTTTGTATTGTATATTAATTTTTTGAAAGATTTTTATTTTCTTTGTGCTAATCGCTCAGATCTTCGACTTAGATGCTGGTTTTTTTCTTTTTTTTCTTAGGGGCCTGCCTCTTTTACGGGGGCTTATGGGGTCCGTAGGGTCATAGTTTATTGTAATGACATCGTCTGAAAATTTTACTGTCTTTTTCCTCTTTGCTAATTTATTTGTTTGTGAATTTTCTTTTTGTATATTTTGTGTTTCATTGTGAGTTTTGACTAAATTTTCCTGTACTATCTGTATATTAGTATTTTGGAAGAAGTTGTCTGTATGTTTCCTTTTATTTTCCTAATTATTTTCTTGTCATCTGTTACCAAATATGCAGGTTTCAATCTGTCGATTGATATTGTTTTATTTTCACCTGCTATGGATATCACGAAATTTTTGTTATCACGTGATATCACTTTATAAGGACCGGCGTAGGGTTTTTCCAGTGAAGATCTTATTTTCTCGTCTCTGACAAATACGTGTGAGGTAGTGGCCAAATGTTTTGAGACATAGATCTTTGGCTGGCCATGGCAAGCTGCCTGTATTAGAAATTTATTGGCATCAGTTCGTATGTTCTAAACTAGGATTTCAGGGCTAATTTCTGTCAAATTTGTGAAAAAGTCCCCTGGGAGGCGTAGCTCTTCACCAAACACTAATTGCGCTGCAGAATGTCGTGTGTTTGATTGGAGAGCTGTTCGTAGGCCTAATAGGATGGTTGGAAGTACTTCCAGCCATCTTTTTGTGTCATGAGCTATTATTGAGGCTTTTTAAGCTCTGTGCCATCTCTCGACTTTTCTGTTTGCTTGAGGATGGTAGGCTGTGGTATGACTGTGTTGAATACCAAGCTTTTTTGATAACTCTTGGAAGAGTGAGCTTTCAAATTGGCAACCCTGGTCTGCAATCTAGTTTTCATATAATTTGGCAGCTATTGTTGGTGCTGTCATTTCATATAGTGGTATTGCCTTGGGCCAACGAGTTGCTCTGTCAATCATAGTGAGGAGGTATCTGTGTCCTTGTGAAGGGGGCAATGGGCCCACTAAATCTATATGGATTGTTTTGAACCACTCCGTTTGAAAGATTTGAGTGGTGATCGAGTATGTTTTCCTACTTTGGACTCTTGGCAATTCAGGCAAGTGCGAGCCCAGTTATTGCAGTCGGACTTAAGTCAAGGCCAGACAAATCTTGATGATACTAAATTAGCAGTACATTTGGGGCCAGAGGGTGATAAATTGTGTGCACTGTTGAATGCCAATTTACAATATTTTTTCGGTAAAAATGGCCTATTCTTACCTGTACTGATGTCACATGTTAGTAAGACATCGGTACCGGGAATTTTTCTTTGCCTCATTGCAATCTCAGCATAAGGTAATTGGGCAGGGGACCAGATAGCTTCGATTCTACTGAGTGCATCAGCTGAAGTGTTAAGTTCTCCACTTATATACTGGATGTCAGTAGTTAGTTGACCTATGTAGTCTAACTATCATGCTCTTCTCGGTGATGCTGGCTCTGCTTTCTGCGTGAAGGCATGTATTTGGGGTTTATGATCTGTATACACAGTAAAGCATCTACCCTCTAGTTGGTGCCTGAAATGCTTCAGCGCAGCGAAGATTACCAGTAATTCCCTATCGTAAGTACTGTAATTTCTTTCTGTTTTAGATAGCTTTCTGAAGAAGAAAGCAAGTGGAAATTTTTGGTCCTTTTCCTTTTGGTACAGTGTTGCATCAATTGCTAAGTCAGAGGCATCGGATGTGACACACAATGGCAGACTTTTGTCTGGGTGAGCCAGGAGGGCTGCATTGGCCAGCAAATTTTTTATATTTTCAAATGCTTTTTCAGCTTCTTTATTCCATTCGAGTGGAGTTTTATCTCTTTTCTTTGATGTTTTTATTAAATCGAACAGCTTTCTTTGTTCAGCTACTGAGTTTTTCATGCAGCGCCTGTAAAAATTTACCATCCCTATCGTCTGAGTTCAGCTACGTTTGAGGGTTTTGGAAAATTTAATATTGGCTCAACTTTGGTCTTTAATGGGGCTATGCCTTTGGTCGAGACTTTGTAGCTGAGAAAGTCAATTTTGGTTTGTGCACATAAGCTTTTACCTACATTGTTAGTAATACGTTGTATAATGGCTCTCACATTCTTCTCGTGCTGTTGCTCACCACCTTCTGAGCATATGCAAATGTCATCCAGATATGCATATGCAAATGGCAAATCCCTTAACAATCCATTGATGAATTTTTGGAAGGTTTGAGCTGAATTACGGAGTCCAAAAGGCATTCGAAGGTATTCGAATAGTCCAAAAGGCATTATGAGTGCCGTTTTTGGGATATCCTGTTCGGCCATTGGTATTTGGTGGAATGCCCAGTTGATGTCTATTTTGGAGAACATCATTTTACCCTTCATATTTGCGTTAAAGTCCATTATGTTTGGGACTGGATAACGGTTGGGAACTGTTTTGGCATTTAAGGCTCTGTAGTCTTCAACAATTCGCCATTCTCCACTTGCCTTTTTAGTCATGTGTATTGGGGAACTCCATGAACTGTTTGAAGGTCTGCAAATACCTTCTTTAATTATTTGATCATAGTATTCCCTGGCTACTTTGAGCTTGTCTGGTAGAAGCCTTCTTGCTCTAGCATGGCATGGCGGCCCCTTTGTTTCTATATAATGAACTGTGTCATGTTTATAGGTTGGGTGCCTGCGAATTGATGGTTGTGTGACTCCAGAATAGTCTGACAGAATACGTAAGAATCGTTTGTCGACTTTACTACAACTGGAAATAGCTGTGTCCAGTTGAGACACTAGTGTTTTGCCATCCACACAAAGTTTTGTTTCATTATCAATCAATTTACCATTTTTTAGGTCAATGATTAGGCCATAGTGGGCTAAGAAGTCAGTACCCAGGATTGGGTTTGGCACATCCGCAATTGTAAAAGACCAAGTCATGTCTCTTCGCAGTCCGATGTTGACTTTGATTGTCTCAAGTCCGTAGGCTGGAAGGTTTTGACCATTCACAGTACGGAGATAGTATTTTGGAGTATGTATCTTGTGTTTTTTGTTTGCTGGCAGTATAATTAGGTCAGCGCCTGAGACTATTCGATACTTTCTCCTGCTTGTCCTGTCCTTTAAGAACAGGCGGCATGAATAGTTTTCTGAGGGGTCTTCGGCCACGTAGATGGCCCCATGTTTTAGTTTGACGCTTCGAACTTATAGGTTCTGCTCCACCATTGACATTTGTTATTGCATTTGGTGGCGGCCTTGCCAAATCTATTATGGAAGGAGCAGTTCTTTTCATCCCAGTTTCGAGAAGGAGATTTGGATGAAGTTTTTTGGTTTTTAGGGGAGTTGGACTCTGACCCCGACAAGAACCACCGTCTCTTCGATCTTTTGATCGGCTTTGTCTATTTTTATCGTTTTTGCTTCTACACAGGTTGTTTCGCTGGTTATTATTTTTGTTTTTATTATTGTTTTTGTTGTTATTCTGCACTTGTGTAGTAAGCTGGGCTATTTGTGCTCTCAGTTGTGCAAGTTCTCCTGTCTCTACTGACAATGCACTAATCGAAGGTGAATTTTTCGAGTATTGTAGTGCATTGTCAGAACTTTTGGCTAAGTAATCTAGATCAGCAGATTTGTTTATTATTGTTGATCCTACTGCTGCCAATGCCTGTACAACATGTTGTGGAAGTTGCTTACAGAATTGGTTTCCGATTACAGATGGGGCTACTATGTGGTCAGCCTTCTTCCGTAGTTTAGCCATGAAGATGGAGGGTTTGTCGTCGCCTATCTTCATTCCACCCATTATTTCGTCAATTATTTCATTTTTAGTTTTGCCAAATACGTTTCTAACTTGTTTGCAGAACCAAACATATTTATCAGTTTCTGCCAGAGGGCAATCCATGATATTCGGAATTCCTCTAATTATTTGTGGGGGCATGCCTCCACAAATGTGTGTGTACCGTTGGTCGGCTTGAATATTCTCGGTTTCGAATCTACCGTCGAGAAGAGTTAGCCAGATATCGACTTCATTCGGGAGGAATTCTGGTATATCGATCCTCCATCTATAGAAGGCCGGATTTTGCTCTGTTCTTGTGTTTAGTAACTGGACTATTTGAGCTATTAGTTCCAGGGTTAGCGTTGATTGTGTGAATCCGGTTGCTGACATGGTGGGTGGGTTTTCAGTTGCTGTGCCATTGACCCTTGTTGGCTAATATTTTCGGAAGATCTTAATGATTTGCCAAAAGTTGGGGCAGATCGTGTTTGCTGATCTGTTGGAGGAGTTGGTATGTTTCTACTACTCAGAGATTTAGTGGACAATTCGTGTTGGTCAATTGTCACCCCTAGACGTTCGAGTTTTTGACGTATATTCCTCTTCTTATTTACTTGCTAGCTAGTAAATTTAGAACCACATTTCTACCTAATAAACCAAATCAACCAACAATCATTACGGTGGCGACTTCCTACCAGTGGTGACGGGTGTATTTATACACTGGTTAGTAGATTGTGTGGCCAGTCCCTACATATAGTAAGGCAAACACACTTTTTAGTCCTGGGGCAACATGGTTCACCACGTGTGATCTAATTTTGATACTGAACTAGGCTCATTCACACTACAAGGTCATTGTAGATGTGCGCATGCCCCTCTACCACCACACTCTAAGATTACTAAACTCTGTGCCAATTTGACTCAATTTGAATTAGTGACCAAAAATGGACATAATTGTCTCAATTAACAAGTCGATTTGGAATTATTGATTTTGCGTCATTTTTTATTTTGAAAAGACTGAACAACATAAAATTTGTTTTTTTCTTTTTTCAAATTTAGGATAAAACAATATTAATTTAATCTAATTGATTGGAAAAAATAAAAATAAAAATTCTCCGTTTTTGAGACTCGAAAATTCACTTGAAATTCATTTCAATTTAAGGTTTATTTGGTAAAAGTTTTTTAATCTTCTCAAGTCTACTCAAAGTTTCCACAACTTTTCTTTTTTCAAAAAGACTATATTTCACAGTTGATTTTCCAGCTAAAACAGCATAAGATATTTACTTAAAGAAAATGAAAAAAGACCCCATATCTGATTTTTGTGAATTGAAAATCAAAAATTATATTAATTTAGGTCTATTTGTAATCATTTTTTGTTATCACCACCATTTTTTGAGTTGACTTATTATCAGTTTAAAACCAAAGATCAAATTAGTTTATCAGTTGGATAATTAAATTTCTTTGACAACCATAAAAAGAACACTCTAATGACATGTGTTTCAGTGGCATGTATAGCCAGATGAAAGTGACCAATTTCAGAACTCTTACTTTTCTCACTCCTTAATTCTTTTTCTCATACGTCAATTTTTTTCTCAAACCTAACTGGCTCATCAGTTTCCCCATCCTTTTAAATGTTTTATTTTATTTTATTTAAATTAATTCCTTTTTTCATCAAAAATTTCTCTGCAATAAAAGGAACTTGACTCAGATATCCACAGGTTTTATTGCCCTCAAATCAAATATAGTATTCGTTAGACTCGTAAAAAATATTGTACGAACTCGGTTGGAGCAATCAATAAATCAACTCGTACAATTACTGCATTCGTCTACAGTTCATGTTTGCAAACATTGAACTTGTTGAAAAATTCCTCACCTTCCTCCCTAGTTACATAATATACTATTTTCTAAGGCTTTACCCTTGAATATGAGTAGGAATGTACAAAATTTCAGGGGAAGTAAAAAAAGAAATCTACTCGATTGTAAAAAACAAAAAAAATACTTAGATGTAGAATTGTATAACAGTTCGAAAGGATATTTTCATAGAGAAATCTGACATTCAACATTTGTTAATTGGAAAAAATTTTAGTTAAAAATTTTTACTTCGAACAGAAATTTCGTAATTTTTGTTTTCAAAACAATTAGAAAATCTTTTATCTTCGTGTAATTTGGGTTCGAAGTTAATAGTCTGAAAGAAAATTTAATCTTCTTTTAATTTTGTTGCAATCAAATTTGCTGTATAACCACTTTCAATGTCAGGTTGACTGATATAAAAAAGCAATTCGAAAAATTCTCGATTATTTTTGGTTGTAAATAATTTGTAGAATTTCCTCACCAAGTTTTGACATTTGAAACTCAGACATTCTGAACCCTGAAAGCATTTATTTTGTTTCGGAATAATGTCGAATCGAAGGTCTTAATTAATTACTCAAATGTTTTCATGCATCGACTACAGTGACAAATCTCTATTGTAAAAATAAAATGGTTTTTAATGTCGCAAGTTGGTTCCAGAACTGCTAAAGCAATTTGAATGAATCTTTTACTATATTAATTGTCCTGATCCTCAGCTGGTTTAAAATCAATAAATTTGAAAATCTATCTGATAGAAATTGAGTTATCTTTAAAAAAATAATCCCTCAGATAAATTGTGTAACTGTGGGCGTTGTGGGGATTATACTCATATGAGGTATTAGAAACTTGCACTCTACGACAACAGTCACCGCCCAAAGGCTGGCATATATTCGTCTCTAAGACGTTAAACCAATACACACTTGAATGTTTGTATGTTCATACCTGTACGTATGTACAGGTAAGATACATTATATGGGACCTCTGATTTTGGCATTTCTACTTTTGCAAATATCTAATGAAAAATCAATTGAGTAGATGTTGCTGAATTGTGGAAAGTAAGGGAAATTGGGTATTTTCATAAGTGATTCAGCCTTAATTATACCCCTGAAAAAAGATGTAAAATAATTTTTTATTGATTTTTAATCTTACGTAAATTTTGTTGAATGATTTTTTGCTCACTTCAGATGAAAACTGAGAAAGATGGAAAACAAAAAACTAATTTATCCCACATTTTTGACCACTATTTAGGGAATCTTGCATACTTTGCTTCAGGGTTTTTACATAGTTGTGAAGGATAGTGAAACTGATGCTAATTCCCTTGGATTACTATATAAGGCTTCACTTTTTTCATTGTATTGTATATTTGTAAGAATATGTATTCACATTCTTAAAATAACCACAGTTTCTGTCTGTGTTTCGCACTCGCTGATATAGTGAGTTGTAGAGATCTCTCATATATATATTAGATTTGTATTATATTCATCTATTGATGGATTTTAAGTATGGAAAGATGAAAGATGTGTCTACATGATTCTTCATTATTTTCTAAAGAGCTTACAAATCCATCAATACATGCCAAGCTAGTGGGATGATCTTGAGGAAGACGGAATGCTAATTAGTAAATGATCAGCTCAGTTCTTTCCCTAGTGCGGCTCCCCCTCGAAGAATGGGGATGTAAGAATATGTATTCACATTCTTAAAATAACCACAGTTTCTGTCTGTGTTTCGCACTCGCTGATATAGTGAGTTGTAGAGATCTCTCATATATATATTAGATTTGTATTATATTCATCTATTGATGGATTTTAAGTATGGAAAGATGAAAGATGTGTCTACATGATTCTTCATTATTTTCTAAAGAGCTTACAAATCCATCAATACATGCCAAGCTAGTGGGATGATCTTGAGGAAGACAGAATGCTAATTAGTAAATGATCAGCTCAGTTCTTTCCCTAGTGCGGCTCCCCCTCGAAGAATGGGGATGTAAGAATATGTATTCACATTTTTAAAGAAACCACAGTTTCTGTCTGTGTTTTGCACTCGCTGATATAGTGAGTTGTAGTGATCTCTCATATATATATTAGATTTGTATTATATTCATCTATTGATGGATTTTAAGTATGGAAAGATGAAAGATGTGTCTACATGATTCTTCATTATTTTCTAAAGAGCTTACATATTTTGTTCTTTAAGTTTGTTTTCTTTAAATATGTAGTTGTTGGCTTTAAGATGCTTATGAGCTCAGTACCTACATGCTTCAAATATTTAAAAAAAAGACTTATATGATTTTAAATGTCTGTATTGAGCTGTTTTAAATGTCAATCATTGTTAGGAAATGAAAATTCATTTGTCCTCAAACAAATATTTACAGCTCTTCTTTTATCCCAATAAAATAAGGTATTAAGATAGAATTGAGAGTATTGAATAATTTATCACCTGAAATGTGATAGTGCAGGCTCTTGACTTGGAGATGAAAATTGTTGACTCCTTTACCATGTGGTTCCCCTTTTGGATTTTACAAGTTTCCCAGATAAATATATGTTATACACACTATAAAAATACTTCAGTAAAAAAATCCAATTTTTCAACCAAATGTAATAGCGTAGTAGTTACAGTGCTTGTTCTCAGACCTAAATGTAAGAAGTTTGAATCCCCACAGTGGATAAACTTCTACGAAAAAAAAAAATTAATA
>WOFM01001517.1:0-22910 GCA_011428145.1 Ericerus pela | reverse complement strand
TATTCTTTTCCAGTTTCTCCTCAAAAACTAACGGAACGAAGAAGCACCTAACTCATATCTCACTTGCACTAACATAAGCAAATCTAGCAGGACCACCATGAGATCACCATGTAGGTATATCATTTAAAATATCTTTGCCGGTAAATGTGTTTTTTCCAAAGTGTAAAATTTTGTAATGACTGCCAAATGATAAACAGAGAACCAACTTCGCTCAAATTCAATACCAAACCAGTCCCTAACAGCAGAGCCGTACCTAGCTTTTTTGCCACCCTGTGCGAACAAACTTTTTGACACCCTCTCATTACCTAAATCAGAATGATATTCTTCGTCGTTGTCCAGACAATGTATCGGACAACGACAATGTATTATATTGAGTTTTTTTTAGTATATTTTCCAAAGGAAAACAACTATTGCATTCAGTGCAATGATGGGACCTGGGGATGGGACCTGTGGAAAAGCTCTGATCCTGAGTCGTAGATCACAAATATGTAGGTCACTCAAATTCTTCTGTACGCAATATATATATAATGAATATATATAATATATGGATATATATATATTTCCACTTTTTGCTCATTTAGGAACTTTTTGGAAGTCTTTGAACCCTCCGCTGTTCGACCTATGACAATGAAACTGGTGGGTAGTGTTAGAAGCATTCATGGGCTACACATTTGTGTTAAAATTTTTGAAATTAATTTGTTAGTTTTTTAGGAAGGGGTTCTCAAAGTGTTGCAAACCCAGCATGTTGTCATCACAATAACTCCCGTAAATTTGTATATTTTGGCTTGAAATTGTTATGGTAGTTTCAAACTATTGGGACTGGTTTGGTATAGAATTTGAGCGAATCGGTCAATTGGTTTTCGAATGGCAGCCATTACAAATTTGACACTTTTTTTACTGATTTTGGCATTTTTGGGAGTCTGGAGCCTCCGCTTTTTGACTTATGGCAATTAAACTTAAGATATTGTTAGACGCTTTCATGGGCAACACATTCCCGTTAAAATTGTTGAAATTCATTCAGTATTTCGGAGGAAGGGGTTCTCAAAGTTTTGCAAACCCACCACGTTGTCATCACGATAATTCCCGTAAATTAAAAAATTTTGGCTCGAATTTTTATGGTAGTTGGAGACTATTAGAGACTGGTTTGGTTTTGAATTTGAGTGAAATCGGACAGCTAGTTTTTAAATGGCAGCAATTACAAAATTTGACACTTTTTGAAAATACACACTTACTGCGGTTGATGAGTGGCATATATTTTTATTTTTATTTTTCGGTTAGTATGGTACCCTTGCACTCTGCCGCCCTGTGCGAATTCACAGATCGCACGTACCTAGGTACGGCCCTGCCTAATAGTCGCCAACTTCCATAACTGTGGCGTTTGCCGCCCCATATGCATAATATAACTATGTGAACAAAACAAACGAAATAAAAGCATATGGTAAATACCTATATAGCAGTCTTCAAATACTTTGTAACTCTCTTTAATGAACATTTGGCTTTTCATTGGACATACCAAATTAAGTTGGAGACTCTTAAGGAATAAAATGAGATCAAGAACAATGATTTTGAGTTCTCAGAGGCCGAGATAATGAAAAAAGAAAACGAAAAAATCTCAATTTCACTGTTTTTAGGCTTTTTCATTGCTTGATTGTTTGTCCAACCACTTAATTGAACTCTTTTTCAAGACGCCACCCGTACCGTGACGTCGGAAATAAAATCCCTGTCTAAGCAAAAGGAACTAGGTACCATCCCTCATCTGCTTCTTTTCGCTGGTTTTGAACACGGACACTAAAATCTCCGCCATTATTTTCGTAACTAGCACGAAGACAACTGCGCTAAATTTCGTCTTACCACATAGCAAATTTTTTTCATATATAAAGTATTGTTATAGTTTTTTATTATTATTATTTTTTTTTACGTATAATCCATAATTCTCTTTACTGCAGGAAAGAGAATCATCGAATTATTTGCTAAAATCGTGCTAGTTGGAATAATTTTCATTTCACAAAAAAAATAATGATTTTTGACATAAGCATTAAAAATTTATTTTTGAAAACATGATGCTGAATCTGTATGTTTTATCGCATGCATCGTAGATCTGTGTGATATTGGTAATTTTTCCCCAAAAATATAAATTTTATGTAATTATATTACTTTATTAGAAAAATATTGGTGATAGAGGTGATTTTTAACAAAGAAAATCTACTTTTTGCTGCGTTAAGATTTTTTTTTATTTTGTTTTGTTTCTCTTTTTAATTTTGATAGTTGATGTGAGGTTGAGAGGATGGGTGGGCATGAAAATTGAGTAATATAAACGCGAAAAAAATAATTCTTTTTAAATTTTTCCAGTAAAATCTACTGGAATTGAAATGAAGCGAAAAAGCATTATAGTAAATTAATAATTTTTTCAAAAAATAATATTGACTTCAAAAAAAACAATAAAAAATGCGCTAAAAACAGAAAAATAATCCTTTTAAAATTTCTCTAACAAGATGTAGGTCTAGGAACTAGAATTATTGAAGTCGGCGCTTTTTTTGAATCGAATTGATAACTTCCTGTTTTTGAAGTCGGTTGAAAGGTACTCCGCGCCCCTCTGGTTGAGAATGTCAGTTGGTTGTTAAGGATGGTAAAGCTGACATACCTATATACCTAACAAAATTCAGCTTTCTACAAATTATTTTATTTTAACCGACTACGATAAAAAAGGAGGAAGTAATCAATTCCACTCGTATAGATATTATTATTATTTTTTTATGTTTATTCCAGCATAATTTCTTAAACTGTGCACCGATTTTCATAAACTTTTTTTTAAATAATGAAGAATGAATCCATGGTAGTCCCATTAAATTTTTTTCACAATTAATGAAGTAGTTCTGGAGTTATCTTTAAATATACAAACTGATAGTTTTAAAGTAATATTACCGTTAACGCTAGAAAAGAAAAATCGTTGAAAAGAGATTTTTTCCAAAAATAGAACCGACGTCAAAAAAAAATCAATAAAAAATCAATACGAAATGAAAAATAATTCTCATAAAATTTTTATAGCAAAATGTAATTTTGCTAGGGACTAGAATTATTGATGTTCGGCTCTTTTCTTTTATTGCATGTAGGCTTTACACCTGCGTCAATTCCTTCTAATTTAATTATGACAAACTTATCAATTAGCGCCGACTTCAATAATTCCAATCCCTAAACTCACATTTTGCTGCAAAAATTTTAAAGAATTATTTTTCATTTTTTAATGGTTTTTTTTTGCTTTTTTTTTGAAGTCGGTTATATCTTTTGAAAAAAATTTTTTAGATAAAAATTTGCCACCCAGACTGCTTGTAAAATTTGTCAATCTGTTTTAGTGGAAAATTATGCCTCCTACCGTATTAAAAAGAAATCTTAGCACAAATCCAGACCCATCAAGAGGAGGAAAAGAGATTCCCCGGGCCTGACTTTTTCAAGAAAAAAAATTTGAAAAAAATTAGATTTTTGTAAAAAATCTACCTATTGAAAAACTTTGCTGAATAAATTTTTTAGCTCACTCCACTTGCAAAATTTGCTTCTCCAATATTGTGAAACGCCTGCCACAGATCAGTTAACATAGGTGCAATTTAAAGTTTATTTGGACACCAATAAATTTTCTATTCCAGGGCCCAAAGTTCCTCTCCAGGGCCCAGCACAAACCATTCATCCTATTAATTTGAAATTTTACAGCATTCATTTATGGCATAGATTTCATCTATATATTATAGTAAATTTCAGCCATATCGGGTGAGAATTATAGCCGCTATTATGTTAACACTTAATTAATAATAATTGGCAGCATAAAATATTCGTGTCATTGTGTTTTTTTTGTACTTGAAACGAAAAATTATTAATGTCCCAGCGAAAATTTCCATCATTGAAAAGAGTGTAACAGTAGCTTTTTAAATCCTAATTCAAACATAGTTTCCATTAGTCAATTCTCATTGCTCATGTAATGGGTAATATTCTGGATTGCCAATTTCCCATAGATACTTTCAACACTTTTCCATACCTCTAAAAGCTACCTAATTTTAATGTCGTGGCAAATTGGTTGCTTTACAGTCATGATTCAAGTTTTCACAAAGATGCGTTCTACACACAGTTTCACTGAGGGGTTTCAAAATTTATTTGAAGACTATTCTATTGAAAGTTCAATTTACACATAATTTTTTGGTAGATACTTACATCCATATTCACAAACGTCACTTTGACCTCTTTTACTTAAACCTCATTTTAAAATGACTTACTAGGTACACAATTTAGAATTGAATTATAGTGTGGTAACATTGTATTTTTATGTGAGAAATTTCATAGGAGAATACACTGTCACCACATTTTTGAATACAAAATTGTACAAGAAGTCGTTTTAAAGTAAGGTTTAAGTAAAGGGAGGTTAAAGTGACATTCGTGAATATGGGTGTTAATGTTCAATACAATCAGTATTCTCTGCCCATTCCCAAGTCCAATCCTGAAATTTTTCTTCAAAAATTATTTCACAATACTTCCATATTTTTTTAATTGTTTTATGAAAATAGATACTCAATTACCATCAGACAACGGATACCATATCCTTCTGCTCAACGTCTGATGCAGGAAGCCAGGAGAAAATCGATGCCTCCAATTCCAGAGACTCTGCTAGAGTATGGACATATGTTGAGCACAGTAGCTCAAAAATATGCGACAACACTGGAGTCTGGTGCTTTGGCTGAACGTTTTTTTCGTTTTGGCAATGAACGTTATGTTCTATTTATATCGCCACGATTAGGACTGTTAGTATACATTGATATCTTTAATTATTAGAGCCAAAACTTTTAGTAGTTTTTGATACAGAAATATTCTTTGAGGGTGCCCAAAAATATGTATTTATATTTACATGCACTTATAATTTTGAGTGTATACTAGCTAAAAAATAAGGAAATATGTCGAAATATGTACTTAAAATTAGGAAAATCATATTCAACTTAAAAATCATCCTGATATACATTTATTTTTACTTTAAATTTTTAAATGTGTTGGAACCTATATAATGATAATCTCACCAAATTAATCTATATACTCTGAGGATAGATTTTCCAAATGATTGAATACGCACCATCCTCATATTTTGTGTCAAAATTTTCGGGGGGAAGGAGGATTGTAGAAGTATGTCTTTCACCAACTCAATGTGAGTAAGTGGATTTCAATATGTGGAACATTAAATAATTTTAGATTTATCTTTACATAGGCACTTAAACAATGAAGAACTAATATTTTCAGTTGACTCAACCTTCAAATGTTTACCTGCACGGCCAGCTGCATATCAGTTAATGATAATTGCAGCTATTCATGAGAAAATTGTAAGTAAAGGACATTCTTCCTTTCCCTTTATCATGTTTATAAAGTTTTTACAAGTCATTACCTATTTTGGTCTTTGTTGTTTATGTTTCAGTTTTTTCCAATTGTTTTTGCTTTAATGGCCAACAAATCATCAGCATTATATGATGAAATATTTGTAAAAGTAAAAACCATGTATAATTGGAATCCCCATAAAATTATACTTGATTTTGAAATGGGACTGAGAACGTCGTTATGTAATATATTTCCGAACATTGAAATGGTTTCCTGTTGGTTTCATTTTAGCCAGGTATATGTTGTTTAAATATGCATAATAATAAAATCGTACTTACTGTATATAGACTGCTATCTTTCAAAAAATGAAAATATCGCTAATATAATCATTAGAATGCATTTTAGCACAGTATATAATAAATAATAATATGTAAGGTATAAGTTACTCTTGAAATACTAAAGTGTAATGGTTATGTTATTGTTACAGGCAATATTTCGTAAATCTATGAAATTAAATCTAAGACCATTGTATAGGGATAGTGCAAATGTGAAGAAAATTATTAAAATGTGCATGGCACTACCGTTAATGCCTGCAAACCGCATTGCAGAGGGCTTAACGGCAGTTATCAACTTTGCCCAAGAAGAAGGGATCTTCCAGGCAACTGAAGGTGTGCGAAAGCTATTACTGTATATTCAGCGCTATTGGATTGACAGTAAGTCGTTTGTAATACCACCCTTCTCCCTTTGAAGTACAGAATTAAGAAAGGTACATTAAGTTTCGATATTGGTTGCAAAGGTTTTTTAAATTATTGTAAATTTTCTGGTAAATTTATTCAATGTTTAATACAAAAATTTTGCTTCTTAATATTTTTATGTGAACCAGAGGCGGCCCAATAGCATGTTTCTGTGGCTAGAGCCATTTTCATTTAGAAAAGGGACGCCAAAACGGGGCAAATAATTAACGTTAAAAATGAATTTTTAAAAATACGCTTTTACAATTTTAGGTGTTCAGGCGGTACTGGGATTCGAACCCGTACCGGCCGAACACCTAAAACCCCCCTCACTCACCGCCACCAAAAGCCGACACCGTATACACTCGGCCACGATGCCGGGTGACGGTGATCGAGGGAGAATGGCAATCAGCCGAAGTAGTGTGGCAGTAGTCGCCACACCACTCCCCCCCAGTATAGCGGAGCGTGATACGACAACCAGTACAGAGGCGCCTTGCGGGTAGGGATGTACGCCGGTGCGTGGTGATGCCCGCCCTCATCACCGCACCGTGGCGCACACCCTACAGCACCGTCACATACTGGCATCGGTGGTGTGACGTACCACCGCGGCTATTGGTTTTAAACGTGTCCGAGAGATGGTGTGCATTACCATCCCCCGGATCACGTCAAGGTCACCACTTTAGGTGTTCAGGCGGTACGGGGATTCGAACCCGTACCGGCCGAACACCTAAAACCCCCCTCACTCACCGCCACCAAAAGCCGACACCATATACACTCGGCCACGATGCCGGGTGACGGTGATCGAGGGAGAATGGCAATCAGCCGAAGTAGTGTGGCAGTAGTCGCCACAACAATAAAAAAAATTGAATTGCTGATGGAGTTTGAACCCGATACTTATGGATTAAAAAGTTTAGATTCATTATATTATACATTTTTTCGGAGATGGTTCAAAAAAAGTTTAAGGGGGGTCTCAGTGCATGTGGCGCACAATTAGCTCGGGCTGCTACTGATGTGAACAAAACTACCAACTTATAATTCTAAAAACATTTAAAAATAAAAAATTTAGTCTTTTTTTTTCAAATTTCACATTTATCTTAGGAATATTATATTCACAGAGCTCTGTGAAATTTTAATAATAGTCTGTAATTTTTATTTTTACATATGTTTTGAATTTCAAATGAAAATATTTTTTATTAAGATAAGAAAAAATAATTAAATGTATCTTAAATACCTACCTACTTACCTCAAAATAACCTTATTGCAACAAATATGATGGCTTACTATAGCCACCTTTGCAGATTTTATACCACAGCATCAGACCCGTAACTATTTGTTGATAATAATGGGGGCAAACGTCATTATAGAGGATAAAATTTTTTTTAGCTAAAACAAAAAAAAAATAATGGCGCAGCAATGCTTTGTCAGAAAACCCAGTTTGCAGATGGAGAGAGAGAGAGTGAGAGAGAGAGAGAGAATTTACTTGAAAACATTTCAAAATAATATTGATGGTAATCTACATTTATATTGATATAATTCGATATTTACGTCGATAATATTCGGTATTCATATCGATATTTCATCGCTAGATTCAGTTTAAGAAATTAAAAAAACTATGGACAATTATCCATATCTTTAACAAAAATATCGATCTATCAATGTTTCATCGCTAAAAACTGCTTTTCTAATGATTTCTTGTTTTCAGTTTTCTTGAGAACTACTCAACTGATGAGCACCAAACTTATTTCAGACCTGCTCCCATACAAAGCTATATCTTTCATAAAAATTGTAGCCCTATCTGTTTGGTAGTTTTCTCAAAATCGTGAACACAAAATTTTTTTCAGCAATTTTTCTTCTCCAGTTTTCTCAAAAACTACTGGATTAATAGGCACCAGAATTCTAAGAAACTTGCACCAACATAAGGAAATATCTATCGAGAAAATTTCAGTCCTATCCCTTTTAAAATTTCTTCAGAATCTGGGAAAAACGAATTTTTAAGAAAAGTTTTCTGTTCCAGTTTTCCCAGAAACTATTTAACAGATAGGGAAAAAACTTATTTTAGACCTGCTTCAATATAAGAACTATCTTTCATAAAAATTTCAGCTATATTCACGTGGTAATTTTCTCAAAACCATGAACACAAAATTTTAGGCTATCCTATATATCTATATATGTGTATACATAAAAAAATTGGGTCAAAATGAAAAAGTAGTACCAATCGTTCTCTTTTCTCATGAAACGGATAATTTTCATCATCCCCACCCTTATGCCTCTTGTGAGGTCAATTTTAATTCCCCGTTTGCAAGCAAACTGGGTAAAATCTAATGCAGCAGCAGCTCTGTTAAAAAAAGTAGGTACTCAAAAAATATAAATAAAATTAGCTAGTCACTAAAAACTTATAACATATTGTAATGAATATTTGTTCTGAATTACATTTCTATTGGTCTAAAATTAGGCATTTTATAGGTGAAATAAAGAAGAAAACAGTGTTACCGTCAGTACCGATCCGCACCAAAATTTATAGCAGTTTATAATATTTATAACAAATTTTGTTGCTACTGATCTAAAATTAATAATTTTACAGCCAAAACAAAAACGAAAACAGCCATACCGGAAATACCGTATGGCTGATCCGCGATAAAATCAATATGTCAAGTCCTTGGCTTAGTACTTTCTTGTGGCCATTTCACGGCATAACTATAGCCGATCAGTTTCTTCAAAATTTTTGGATGATAATGTGTTCTAAGCCCTAAATGGTTTGTAAATAAAAAAAAAAAATTAAAAAGTTGCCCTTCCGAGGTAAAATTTAAAGTTTTGCTGATGTCACGCAACTTGATGGATGTTTGCAGTGGGGTAGGTACATGTTTGCACAGTGGGACACCCTTCACTTGTTGTATCTAGTCGTAAATCATAGAATATCGTATGAATGATAAGAAATCTGATGGACTTAAGTTGGAAGTTGGACTTGACTAGTTTTGGAAAATTATGGCCATAGAACAATTAAAGTATGATAGATAGACAATTTTTACGAATGACATTAGATGTAGTACTATCTTGCTCGATCAGAATCGTTCAAATCGCAAAAACAAATTTTTTGAATTAATGAGTTTTGGAAATATGCTCCTCATTTTTTTTTTTTCATGAAATTATACGTATATGTATATATATAAATACATAAGCCAATTTATTGCTATCACAGTACATGTTGCAGTTTTCATCTGATAGTCACAAAATTTGGAACAAACATTTGTACTAAGCCAAGGACTTGACCTACTGATTTTATCGCAGATCGGCCATACGGTACTTCCGGTATGGCTATTTTCGTTTTTGTTTTGGCTATAAAATTTTCAATTTTCAATCAATAGCTACAAAATTTGTAACAAATATTATAAATTTTGGTGCGGATCGGTACTGCCAATAACACTATTTTTGTTTTTATTTCGCCTATAAAATACTTAATTTTGGAACAATATGAACATAATTAGAAACAAATATGTATTACGATCTATTAATAACTTTTTAATGAGTATGTATTTGTATATTTTTCGAAAATATACTTTTTTTAACGAAGCTGCTGCTGCGTTAGAGTTTTTAGAGTATTTACTCTCTTTCTGGGTAAAAATAAAAGAATTTTCTTTTGGTCCAAAAAGGGCACTTCACTATCTTTTTTTTTTCTTCATATTCCTAGTATCCAAATTTCCATAGAAAATTATTTTTCACACACTTTTTTCTTATTTTTTCTCTTCTACCTCACTAAAAAGTTATTTGTTAAACAATTTTCTTTTCTTTTTTTTCCTTTGTCAATTTTGTAATATTTGTCATATATACTCTTTTCTTAAAAGAAAAATCTATGCAGCCTGTACTGAACTGAACTCTTATAGGTAGATTAGTCTGTACCTATGTAGAATCATTACACTGCATGTGTTTACTGTGTTAAATAGGTATTAACAAAAAAATAGTTATTTTCATTGGTGATTTAGGCAAAAAATACATACCCAACATAAATAATGTGGAAAATTTTTTGTAGATATTTTAATATTATTCCAATTTTGATCAACTAATTTTTTGCTCGAATGAAAATTAAGGGAAATGAAGGTTTCAACTGCTTTACAAGGCCAACATTTTAACTTCCTGGTGAAAGGCTTGCCTCATCCCCTTTTGGGATTCTTAGATCATGCCAATGTAGGGTAATATAATAAACTAAAATTCAGCTTTCTGTAAATTACTCTTTTATAATTGATTTTTGAGCTAATTTGCTTGGATTATTCCTTAAGTGAGAGAAGAGATGAAAGTGAGAAAAAAACAAATTTTTTAGCTAGGGGTAAAAGATAGTGTCAGGTGGGCATTTCCCCTTGCTCCTCTAGTTACGGGCCTGCACAGCACAATCTATAATGTACAGGTTTATCTAAATATTGTGTATTTTTCATAAAAACAATATTACTAGAAGTAGCTACCTAGTTAATAATTTAAACCAATTATTTTTTTCTAGTCATTGGAACAGATAAATTCTCGATTTTTAGAGAAGAGCATAGAACAAATAATTTACAGGAAGCCTTCAACTCCCATATTATGATATACACTGTTGGACAGCGAGGTGGAACTGGTCACCCAGGAACATGGCTCTTCACTGGTATAGGCTATAGCTAATAATAATCTTAATACTTCATAATTTTACAATGCATGAAATGACAAATTAAACCAATTCTGTTGATGAATTCCGAGATTTTTTCTCATCACAAAAAGAAAAAACCATTTTGGTTTCAATTTTTTTGTTAGAATTTATATTCAATCAATAATTCTAAGTTTCTTTTTACAATCTGAGACATTACACACAGGAGTTGTTTGGTTTGTTGTAAAATCACATGAAATGCATCATGTAATATCCTATCAAATTATCAAGTTGAATGGAATGAATCTGTTTTTGTCTTGTAGGTGGTCTTCAAAAAATAGAGGCTCATTTTGCTAGTCAATATTTGAGCTTAAGAAATGGTTCATACAGAACACCGAAACCAAAAAATACATGGCGGAAACATGATTCAAAAATACGTGCTTCGATGGATGCATTTGAACGAGGAGAAAAGTCGGTGTTCTTATTTCTCACTGAGTGTAGCCACCATACTGTGGAATGTAAATTACTTCATATATTTTGTAAAAATTGACATAGGTGTAAGAACATAAAAAGTCTGAGTGGGGCAAATATATTTTACATTTTGTAACAAAACAAAACAACAAATTTTATTTGGGGCATAAAAAAGTGAAAGAAAAGTATTAACTGCATTCTACACCAGATGGTTCCTACGCTTATGACTGTGACCTCACTTATATGTGTAATATTGATTATTATTTATTATTTGTGTATTAATTTTTTATAGTTTTACCAGAGGAAGAAGGCCGTCATGATTCTGAGGAAGATATTTATATTAATGATCTACCTCTACAGTCACCATTATCTTCTCCTCCATCTCCTATAGGTCAAGCTTCGTCCCCACTAGTATTTGCTGAAATTATTCAACTACAACAGCCATTAGTGGGACCTGAAGCAGGCCAAGGGCGTGTTGAGGTATCTCCACCACCATCGCCATTGTTTTTGCCTCCATCTCCCTTTCAGCTGGATCAGTTACCACCATCCCCAATAGTGCCACCAATAGGTTTGTTCTACTACAATTGATTTATTCCAGGTAACAAATTCTGTAAAGATTCTGTAAAATTATGGGGTTTTCAACAAAAATTTAAATTACTGAATAGAGCAAATGCTATAAAGCTTGTTCATTTGGTGGAAAAGCCCAACTAATGTTTTAGAATCTGTACAGAATTAGTTACCCCAAACAAACCTATCATCACCAAAATCTTTATCTATTTTAGCTCCGGATATAATTGATTTGGAGGTACAGGAGGCAGAAGCATCATCAGCTGAAATGCAACAGGAACATGTAGCCCGTGTAGTACAGCCAGCCCAGGTACAACAGTCAGCCATGGTACAACAGCCAAATCTTGAACCAAGGCCAACCCGGGTTATGGGGGAAGGATTGATTTGTCAATTCTGCGTAAATAGAACGGTGAATATTTTGTTTAGGCCCTGCAGGCATCTAGGATGTTGCGAAAATTGTTTTGCAGCATTAATGGCACCTGAGACTCCCAGGTGTCCATTCTGCAGGGTCTCTATTGAGGATGGGGAACTTGTATTCACTGTATAATACGTAAGTTAAAAGCCCATTTAAAAATTGTTATTTCTGGGATCAGTGCTTACAATAATTAGGTACTACTTTCCCCTAGGTACAATGGTCTAGAAGATCCTGATGAGGACTCAAGTCTCCCAGGGTTTGAACCCTATTTGCAATTGTGTTCTGTAATTTACTTATTTTTTATTTTTTATTTTTTTATACCTTTTTTGTTATTTTTTCCATGCCTAAATGTAAGTTTTTTAATAAAAATTTTTATTAACCTTATTAATGAAAATTACTTTGTGGAATTTTTGATATCTGGATGCTTTAATGTATCCAAAAATACAATTATAAAAATACTTATTAATTTCATTTCGATTAATGAAAAACAAACTTTAAAATATTTTAAATGCCAAATGTTTTCCTAAAATTCATAAACTTGGCACAATAATAGAGGGTGAGTACATAAATAAACAGGCAAATGTTTCACCTCTGGATTTTGATATTTTTTTGGGTGAAATTTTTCTGGTGGTTTCTATCAAGCATAAAAAATTAATTAAAATTATTTCAAATAGCAAAAATTTTTCAAAAATCTTTAAGCCTGGCACAATAATAGGGAATGATTGTAAGGAAATAAGGGAAAAGCTAAGTCATTCTCCACGCCTCTCCAGCCTTATGTGGAGTAAAAAAATCTCTATTTAAGCGCTTTTTGAATTAACTTAGGCTCTAATGTACTCGAAAAATGGGGAAAATTGAAAATTTTGAAAATCTATATTCATCCATTCTTGATGTGGTGTTAACAACGTGCTCAATTACTGCCTCAGCCTAGACTCCAATGTCATTCCAGAAACCTTGAAAATAATAACAATTTTTACATCCCCGATGAAAAGTTGTTAAAGGTTGACTTTTTTCATGGCTTAGCCTTATTTGACTCTCGAAAAATGATGAAAAAATTGAGTTTTCTCCTCCCTGAAGACTCTACAAGTTTAGATGAAAATCTTCTCAAATTCGAACTTTAATTTCAGCTTTGGCTTGGTGACGTCTGAGAAAAGTCGAGAAAACCAGGGCAAGTTTCACTCCACGCCCCTCCAGCCTTATTTGGACCTTAAGAAACCCTATGTAGGGGTTTTTTGACTTAACCAAAACTCTCGTTTACTCAAAACATGGAGAAAATTGTAAATTTTGAATGTCTTTATTTATCCAGTGTTGATGTGGGTCCAAAAATGTGATCATTGCTTCGTTTTGTCCTAGCCTAACTTCAATGTCACTCGAAAAACCTGAAGAATAATAACAATTTTGAAACCCCACCAATTACCAGCTTTATTGTGACGATAAAAAGTTATAAAAGGTGGACTTTGTTCATAGCCTGGCTTCATTTGCATCTCGGAATATGACGAATAAATGAAAATTTTTTTCCTCCGCCAAACACTGGCCTTGATGTTTTGATGAAAATCTGCTCAAATTCAAACTTTTGTTTTAGCTTGCAGTTGGTAAGGTCTGGAGAAAGAAAAAAAAACCTGTAAAATTGTCACTACACGTCGTTTCAGCAATATGTGGACGATAAAAAATTCTATGTAGGCACTTTTTGACTTAGCCTAGGTTCTCGTTAACTCAAAAAATTGAAACAAGTTGAAAATTTTGGAAATCTGTTTTTTGGTATTTCTGATGGGAGACTGAAAACATGCTCATTTCCGTATTTCGGCCTAGCCTAGACTCCAATGTCTCTCGAGAAAGCTGGATAATATGAAAATTTAGTAGACCAACAATCATCGGCTTTATTCTGATGATGAAAAGCTGTAGATGATATATTATTTTCCTAGCCTAGTATAATATTTCTTTTAGAAACTGAATAAAAAGATTATAATTTTTCCCTTCATCAAAAACCATTCTAGACGTTTTAATGAAAAGCTGCTCAAATTCGAACTTTTATTCAAGCTCCAAGTTGGTACAGTCTGAGGAAAGCATGAAAAACCTAAAAAGTTTTCACTCTATGCCTCTCTAGCCTTACATGGACCTTAAAAACCTTCTTTTTAGGTTATATTTGGCTCTCGTGTACTCGAAAAAAAGAAAAAAAATTCAAAGGTGGAAAATAATGATAATTTAGTCACCCCAGTTGATACCAGCTTTATTGTGATGATGAAATTTTCAAAAAAAGCGGATTTTTTCTCAACTTACGCTCATTTGACCATCGAAAAATGAGAAAATCTTAAAAATTTTTCCACTACATCAAAAACCACCCAGCAAGTGTTGACCAAAAGCTGCTTAATAACATTTCCACCTCCCCCCATCCATTACCAAATTTTTCTCTTAGTTTTTTAATTTTTGGTCCATATTTTTCGCATTAATTTTATAGTGAAGAATAACAATTTTATTTTTTATTGACGTTTTTATTTGGCCATGATGAAATTCCATATGACCATCCCCCTATTGCGGATCTACGTTGAAGTACTGCATTTTATTTAGAATTTTTCTATAAGAAGCTCCTCAAAATTTGTTTTGGTATGCAATTTTTCTAATTCCGATGATCACTCATTGGGTAACACCTTCAATTAGCGAGTATGCAACTTTTTATTCAGTACGTACAAGAATTTGTGTGTGCTGTATTATCAGGTGATCATCCCACCTCATTGTACCAAGTTTCAATGTTTTTAAAAAATTTTACCAATTCAAAATTGTTTTGATTCTTTTTTTTGGCTTAGTACAAACCACCAGGAAAATTCTTTAAAAAAAACCAATTGAGATACAGGACTGAAACTTTACCTGTTTAATCACATAATCATCCTCTATTATTGGGCCAAATTTCAGATTTTTTGGACAACTTTTGCCGTTTGAAATTTTGCAAAGTTCATTTTCAAAAATATGAAAATTGCAATTAAAAATTAAAAATTTCTCAAAATTACACCATCACAACTACGGAGCTAAAATTTTGCATGAATAATTGAGTAACCCACTTCTACAAGTGCGTTATGTTTTAGTAGGCACAATCCTTTTGGTACTGTATCCCAAACTTGTGACCACGACTTCAGTCAATAGAGGTAATAAGTTGGAGACGACTATGATTAATCAACATCATTGATCATTCCATCAATTAGCCAAGCTGAAGCTTTCATAGGGCTGTTTAACTCCTGCCAACAACTTAAAAATGAAATCATTCACCTAAGAGTTTGGCATCTAAAAAGTTTATATTTTGAGCAAATTACATTATGAAATCAATGAAATACAAAATTATTCAATTACCCATGCCTATGTGATTATTAAGGACCAGTACTAATTGCATTTGTTTTTACAGTTCCAAAAAACTGTAGTCAAAAATCAAATGATGACAGCAGTTCCGAACATAAAAAAAAAATTTAATAATTCCCATTAATAATAGGTACGTAAAATGAATTTGCTATTAATTTTTGTTGAGTGTTTTATTATATTTGTATTTCCAAATTTTTCCATTAATTAGATTTAATTCATTTAATTTTTTTATAGGTTTCTTCTTAAATATTTTGATGAAACATGGGCCCTGGAAGGTTGAACATTATATCTATTATCAACCATATTAATTTTTCTACTGCAGGATTTGATATTGGAATACATATACCATTTGCCATACAAATACTGGTGCTAATTCCCAGTTGGTTTTGATGACTGATTGATTCCCCACACATCTGCTTGTGTTTTATTTGCTGCTTGCTATGACAGAACATAGGAAGTAATTGATAAAATAGGTAGGTATGTAAGTTCAAATCTTACTGTCAAGTTTTGGTGCAGCAGTTTAATAAATTTGAATTCTCCCTTCCTCAGGAACAAGTTTATATTCTCGTATGTTACAACAGTTTTGTATGACTGGCTCTAATTCTAAATAAGGAGAATTTGCTAAAATGATTGATCATAAGTATTTCACTTTGATATTATCTCGATGTTTGTAAATTGCTACTAGATGAACTGGTAATTTTACTTTTTTAACTGATTTATTATATTGTGAAAATCTTGTGTAATAATTTGTTTGATGCGAAAGTATCGCAATCTTTGTAGGTAATAATTAATTTATTCGGACGATTGTTTCAGGTTTTCAGGTGTTTCCTTATTTTAAAGTTCACAGAGACTTTGATAGTTTTGTTGGATCTGTTGATCAAGTTTTTTATCATTAGTATTTCGTAGAAATATTTGAGCAGAATGTGAATTTCGCATTTTTATCAATTCAGTATGAAAATGTACCGGTAGTCCGAAATTTTCAAGATTATAATCGTTTTAAAATGTAAAATTTAGGACTCTTACACAAATGCTCACATTGTGGCAATGTAACTGGTTTTTTCATATAATTTTTCTTAGTAAAAATAAATTAATTAATTAAACTAATTTTTTCTTTATTTTTTATAGGAAGTAAATAATCTAGCTACAAATTAAGAACTCGAAGCTGTCGAACCAACAATGTTGGAACAGCTGTGGGAAATGGCTTCATTTGCATTACAAGTGCCAACTGAACTCAATGCTCTTGATTTGAATAACACACAGTACGCAAGACTCGTTATACTTGTCAGATCAAATCTTGGCATTGCAACTACTCTTGAAGCACACTTGTCAATCGGATTCAAGATGATATGTTGGTAGTCAGTCACCAACACTCCTTTATTTTTGTAAACATTGCGTACGCAAGGATTTGAAAGTTCCTCCTCCCTATTCCCATATTATTTTAATTGATTAGTCAGTTGATTCAATTTTCCGCTATAGAAAATCAAACTTTATTACTTACATTCATATTTGTTTCACTGCTTTTTTTAAAAGTAGATTTTCTAAAGAAATCTACTTATTGCGCTTGGTGCGATATTTGCCCCCAGGGTTGGGAGTGAGTATGTTTTTTATTTCATTGGCACCATTAACTCAAATTAATATATATTCCATTTTCTTATTCCCTCGGTACATATCCCAAGTTTTATCCAGTAATCACGAAATTTTGTAGGAACATTTGTACTAAGCCAAGGACCAGACCTATTGATTTTTGTGTGGATTGGCCAGATAGTACTCCCCATACCCTCATTTTTTTTCTATTTTGGCTATAAAATGATTATTTTGTCCTAGTAGCCGCGAAATTTAAAATAAATATTGATTAAAATTTATTGTAGATGATTTTTTACTGTAGAAGCAACTCTGAAAATGTAAAAATTCAGGAATATTTTAATGAAGTTTCAAAGGCTAAGGTGATGGAAATCAGAGGCTAACTGAGATATTGGGAACTTTCCAGAGAGGGCAACAATAAAATATGAGACAGAAAATAATTAAACAATGAACGTAAATTAATTTTGTAGGCTGAACTGCCTCTTCGTTAGGTTTACAACCTCTTATCAGAAGTAATCAGTGTAATACTTAACTATTTTTTCTGTATTTTATTTATTGCAAAATACATGGTTATTTTCTCATTGTTGATAAATAGATAAGGCTTCGCTCTTCGATACAATACTTACAACTTACAATTTTTTCTTGGCTAGTCATAAAATTGATTTCTTATTTCATGTTGAACACCATATATATTAAAATTTTGTCAATAGTTGAACTCTTTCAATTAAAAATAAGGTAGGTATGGTTGTTTATCATACCGATATCCTTACCAGTTCTATATGCATGCAATGATGTTTTTGATTTTTGGATGGTAATAATGTAGTCATGTAGAGAATTTCAATGATCTAATTTCTGCCATGAGAGGCGATGGTAAAGGATACTGAGTAGTCATTTATATCTTTGCAAAAATGAATTCAGTGACCATTTATAGAATTGTGGAAAGAGGCTATAAAAGGACTTGATTTTGAAAGTATATGTCGATATGTAAAATCTGTAGATCAATTTATAGTTGGTAGTGCTTCTCATTGATTTCCTTTATAGATTGATGCAAGTGAGGCTGTTGTCATTTTGCTCAGTTTAAAACAATAATCAGAATTTACTATATTGCTGAAAGTGCTCCAAATTTATATTGATGTGCACTGGAAATACTTCAAGTGTATTATTGGTGTGTATAAAAATCTATTGTTGGTATTTATTCATTTTACTTTCTGGCTTTACCTTCTACATCATACATCAAATGGATTAAGAAATACAGTTGGTGTGTTATATCCTTTTCTGATGTATTCTGTTTACCTGTTACTTTTTGCTACTAATTATAACAGAAATTACTCCAAACTCTTCTTCACAGTATGTAAAATGATGAAGGCATTTGCTTTTTCAGAAATTGTGACTGAAATGTTTTAAATGCAAAGTTGTTTTGGCTGTCAAAAGAGAAATCATTTTCTCCCATGAATCGGTAAATATTTGTTGACGCGCAAAAATCTGAGATATCTCGTTATAGCCTCGTGCAGAATTCTATGTTAGTCATTTATAAATAATTCGTTCATTTTTGTTTCAGAAAGTTGAACATTCGAGACAACCACGTGATCAACTACCCAATGATAAAAAGAAAGTTGAGAATAATGTGGACCTGTTTTCCTTAGAAATTGGTTATTTGTCCATTGTTCAAAGCAGTGAAATCAACCATCCTAAATTTTCAATTACAAAATCGATGAGAAATTTATAAATTATTGAAACTTAGTATATAGATATCAAATAAATCTCAAATTTTTTATCTATTTTTTTTTTTTTTTTTCAGTTAAAGTAATCTATATTTTGGAATCATTCATTCAATTTTAATTTGATATAAGACATATTCTTCAAACATTCTGCTTGTTATGATTTTTTCTCATTTCTACAACAGTACTGTGTTCCATAGCATGAGGATTACTGTGATAATGATGGTCACTCATGCTTTCGATTTTCTCTCTTTCCGTATATTTTGGACCTAATGAAACCTATCTTACTATATTCTTTAAGAATTGCAACGCTCGAGTATTGTGTTATTTAAACTTTTTGAATTTCCATAAGATGTATATCTTTTCTTACAATATTTATTAAAACAGTTTTTAATTGATAGAATTCTGAAACTTTTAACTTCTCCAGTTAAACGATTCCCTATAATGAAATAGTGGCTAGTATTCTGCATTAAATTTAAAATTTTTAGATTTGGTTGCTTCTACTTCTCTGTTTTTCTTATCATTCATTATTACTATTATTATTATTATTATTATTATTATTATTATTATTATTATTATTATTATTATTATTACTATTATTAATTATTAATTATTTTTATTATTATAGTAAAGAGCCAAAATAATTTATCATAGTCATTTGCCTATTTGGGCATGTCTGTGGTGTAGAAATGTGTTCAGAGAAAGGATTCACATTTGTTAACTCTGTCAGTTTCAATTTACGAAGTAACCCGAAGTAATTGATCTCCAAAATGACGAGCAATATCATCTAGTACAACTGCAGTTAACAATTCTTTCTACTGTTGTCAGCTGAACATTGATGCCAACAGCTAATAATGGAAATCTCCTTTTCCAGACTACAAAACACCTTTCAAAACAAGTACGAGTCACAATTAATGTTTCATCATACTTATTTTCTGCGGGTGATAGGATTACGTAATGGTGTAAGTAAACAATCTGTTAGTGTATAACCTGATTGCCTACTAACAAATTATCACCCACTTGGTTAGCTTCAAATTTTCTTTTTATACTCGAATGTTTAATAATCACAGTGGAGTCATGAGAGCAAGCTGGCCAACAGCAAACTACATTTTCAATTTTTAATTCTGAATCATAAATTGCCATGACATCGAACTAAAAAATCACTTTCTACTACGATAAACTTCAGCATCATTCCCCTGGGAGACCAAATTTTGGTCAGAGTACCAGAAACTACACCAACACATTTGGGTAATTTTGTAATATTGAAAAAATCTTAACAAAGTTTGAGAATCTCATTGTCATTACCCAGAAAATTCACAAATTCTGGCCTTAGCATTGCTGCATGTCGCGACACAATACAAATTATTCCACTGCTAGTTGATTTATTAATTCCCACAGTCACTTCAAGTAATAACCAACAATGCAGATGCGTAATATCATAGGGTGAATAACACCTTCAGCTCCAGTAAAACAGCATTATTCCTATGGGACAAAAATTCATGAAGGGAAAAAAAAAATTAATATTAATATTACGTAGGGGTTTGCTGTAGTCTGATTGATTTTCTTCAAAATAAGTAAGAATTGATTCATTTCATATTTTCATTATTCAGCAATTCGAATGATTTTCTACTGTAAATTATATAAAACAAAAGATAGTTTGGATATTTTCCTTCAGGCAAACACAATGAGTAAGGTGCTACCATGGAAATTTCATTACTTGTATTCCAATTAAACTAATATTTTCTTAAATTTGAAAATCAAACAAAGCAAAAATAATGTATGATTGAAATACAAACCAATTCATTGGTAAAGATATGGAATTACTTATTTTATCAACAAGAAAATATACAGCAATTTAAATAATTGAAAACAATTAATAAATGCATCATCTCACCATTTATTAGAATGATCAGGTCGGGTTTGAATAATTTTACGTTTTTGTGGAAAGGCCAAAAGAAGTGCGAACTCCGTGAAGTTTTCATCATCAGTTAAATTATCGTCTTCATCGATTAAGTTCAAGTCCTGGTCCATAACTATCTGGAAATTATAGTACTATTAATTTAGAGTCAATTTACAGAAAAAATGAATCAATTTAAATTAGGAAAATATACCGGCTATTTGCAAGAAGATTTTGAAGTATCATTGTATAGGTATGAAACAAACTTACTTGTAGTAAAAAATAGTCCATGATTCAATCGAGTTAATTTTTTGTTCCTCACTGTGTGAAAATGAAAGTCGATTAAATTACCAGAGGAGAAAACAATATGAATTTACTACCACACTTTCCATACGAATCTAGACAAGAACTCTGAAAACTATATATTCAGGCAGTTTTTATTGATATTTGATGATGATAATTGATAACATCCAGAATTTAAGAACTAGCGAAGAAAAATGTTGGGAATTTACTTAACTCTGTTTTAAACCCCAGTTAAACTTCCATAAAACATATTTTTTAACTCAACTCACTGATAACTAGTTGACTGGAACTGTACAAGTCGGGCAATGATTTGTCCCTGATGATCCATTCAGCAACTGCTCTACTAATACCTCCGGCTCCTTGTAGAGGATTGCCATCCATTCCAACAGCAGAAAAATAATTATGTACCTTGAAGAATAGATTTTGAGAATGAGTAAAAATTAATTAGTAGTATATTGGGTTAAAAATGCGATAGCAGATTCTCAAATGCGAACCTTCGTTGTTATGCCAATAATCCACTTTCTATACAGTGTAAATGTATCTTTGAGAGGTGGTCAGCGACGAATCGAAGAGAATTCGTAGGTAGATGAATTCTCTTCGATTCGTCGCTGAATCCTGATTAATTTCATGGCAAAGAATCGAAGAGAATTTATAGATGAATTCTCTTCAATTTATAGTGGAATCATAATTAATTTCAATGCGACAAATCGAAGAGAATTCGTAGGTAAATGAATTCTCTTCAATTTGTCGCAGAATCATAATTAATTTCCAGGCGACGAATCGAAGAGAATTTATAGAAGAATTCTCTTCGATTCATTGCTGAATCACAATTAATTTAACGGCAACGAATCGAAGAGAATTCGTAGGTAGATGAATTCTCTTCAATTCGTCGCTGAACAATTAATTTAATGCCGATGAATCATAATTAATTTAATGGCAAATCATCTTAAAGCAGCAAGTGCACCATTTGGCAGTAATAACAAAAATTGTAATTTTCATCTGAACCTCTCCTCAATACAAAGGCACAGATTTTGAAGTTGTTGGAACGGAGGCATACATTCAATAAACAAACTCACTTGGTTATTTCTCAATAGATTCCCTATCCAAAATCTGTTCCATTCATCTTCTTCCTTTATTGCAGGATCAGTCAGGTCACAATTAACTAACCATTTTTTCCTGATTGACTATAAATTTTTTCGAATTAAAATTGGGAAATAAGTTATAGTTAAATGATAAGGACTCAAGAAAATTTAAGAGTACTTGAACAGCAGAGAAAAAAAAGTAAAGAACCGAAAGAAATGTAAACTACGAAAATTACGTTAACCAAGACATGCACCCACACAGACACAAACCAAATACACAGAAACATCTTACACAAACACAAATCACATGACTGGTCCTAGAAACGAATTTACGGGGAGACACTAGTCTTTCCCAAGTATCCACAGAAATATGAAAACATTCGAAAAAAATTGTGTCCAATTCACTGATATCAATGTCATTCTTACGGTAGTCCTCACGTCATGTTTTTTGGTACTGTCGCAAAAAAACAACGCACTTCAGTAGTACTAAGAAAAGTATTTTAGTGTTTAACTTTTGCCCAACCTGTAAGATAAAATATTACCCTGAGAAATGTTGCCCTGAGAAATGTTACCCTGTCTTTTGTGTACCCGCACAATCGATTACCCTCAGAAATGTAGTCCTGATAAATGTTACCCTGTCTTTTGTCTACCCGCCCAATTGATTACCCGGAGAAATATTACCCTGAAAAATGTTACCCTCTGTTTTGTATACCCGCACAATCAATTACCCTGAGAAATGATGCCCTGATAAATGTTACCCTGCGTTTTGTTTACCCGCGATAAAGTGTGCCCGCAAAAACGACCAGGCAAATTTACCCTGAATATCGCTTACCCGCGATATTGTTTACCCTCAAGAA